>APFE031130859.1:0-20854 GCA_000404065.3 Pinus taeda
AATTATTATATTATAATAATTTTATTGATATTAAGATTTATAAGGCTATAAGTGTGAGGTAACTTTATATTATTAAATAGGAGAATGTATTACATGTTAATAATAATCGGTTTATGGTTAGGGAAATGTTGTAGATGCTACAATATTTTTCAATTTTTTTCCTTCATTTAAATTTCGGAGTCTAGTAATAATATTGTAATTTTTTTTGAGTGATCAAAGTCACGTGTACTTATATTTTCTAACTGTTTAAGTCTTTCCCTAGAAAATCTAAGTTTTGGTGCACCATGCATTTACAAGCCTTAGTAATAGTGCACTTTCTCAAAATAGGCTTAGCGTAATTCTTAGAGACAATGGAGTGCACTTCATGGGGATAGTGGGGGACACTCATTGTCAACAGGCAGAGTGCACTCCCTATCGACAACATGGGTGCACTTCTTGGGAGTAAGCCTAGCGCACTCCTTGATGACAGTTAGGGTGCACATTCTAGAGACGATTATTTTGTGCTTTCCAAAGATAGCTAGAGTGCACTTCAAAAAAGAAACACTATCGCACTCTTTGGTGACAGTTATCTTATCCTTATCCCTTGATTTTTGTGACATGCAATAACTCACTCTAAAACCTTATTTTGCGCTCTCCCTATATTAAGAACCTATCCCAGAGCTCATTTCACGCTTATCTTTGCTTTGGAACTTTGTGCTCTTTTGGAGCACAAGGAGAGTTCTCCACTCTTGGTTGCAAGTGCGTCATCTTCTGGGTAATATTTCTTATCTATTACACTTTGAATTTTCGCTCTTACAAGTGTCACTTCAATTCTTGCATAATGATTTCAGTGTCTCTTCACATTCTAAAGACTATTCGCATTCCAGTCATGATTATGGTTGTGTATATGAGTGTGCATGCCAGCGTTTTCCATCCATATGATTCCCCTTGGTTGCTCTCATCAAATACTTAGTTGATTTTTAAGTAGATCTTCGTTTTCATGCATTACTATAGCTCTTAACTCTTCAATCATGCATCAACGCATTGCACTCTCCTAGTCCACATATATTTGAACCCTTGCTTCTTAGAATTGTGACCTACACCTATCAAAAGGCTTGTCTCTCCTCTAGATCACAGAGCACAGTTTTAGATCATAGTCTCCAATCATCTGTAGACTGAGGATGCAACATATACCCAACACTGGTCTCTTTGTTTCATGTAGCGCAGAGCACATTTCTTTATGACAAGCATGCACCCCTTGCTAATTGTTGGTGCGACCTATGCTCAAGAGGGAGTCTCTATGTTAGAAAGAGTGCATTGTGCATATCTAGGACCTAAGAATATAACCATTGTCTCTTTCTAATGCACCTTTCACTCAATCCAAGTCTCTCTTCCAGTTCTAGCGCATAGTGCACTTCTAGTGGCTAGTGAGATCACCCTTGCCTCAAACTTGTACTCTTGCGCCCAAAACTAACACATTGTCCCTTCATAGTGACCTCATTTTGCATAAATAAAGAAAATAGAATAGATGGTTTTGGGGCATTGATTGTTTTTTTCCATGAGTAAATTCCAATTTCCAGGTACTACAAATTTGGACCCTATTAGTTTTTCATCTTCCACCGACACTATGCCTCTAGTTACACACTAAGGACCAACAAGAGAGGCTGCTAAAAGTAGTGTCAAAGGTGTCATGGATAGTCTGAGAGCTAAAGAACCCATTCTATCAGACACAAAATGCTTTATTGATAAGTCCACCACCTTAACGTGGCAAAGGATTTTCAGAGAGTTAATCAAGGATGAGTTCCCAAAAGACCTAGAGGATAGAGAAGTTTACATTAATGTCAAAAAGTAAAGATTCTATAGGATTGATAGAAGGTATCTTGCTTTACCTTGTGCAGAAGTGATAGGATGGATACAACAACATCTAGACTCTAAGAAGACAAGAGCAAGAAATTCAAGGTTTATCTACACACTAAATGCATAATCAAGGAAGAGAAGAAAAGGAAGGGATTTGAAGAAGCTAGGAAAAGAGCACAAGAGGAAGGGCACAAGTGAAAAGAAGAGAAAGAAAAGAAGAAGCATGAGGACATGCAAAAGAAGAAAGAAGATCTGAAGAAAATAAAAGAGGAGGAAGCCTAGAAGAATCTTTCGGAAAACAAAGGGAAGAAGAGGAGTAGCAGAGGATACAGGATGAAGAAGAAAACAGGAGGAAACATGAATAAGAGTTTTCAAGAAATCTAGAAGAATATTTAGAGGCCCAAAACATAGATGATGAATATGAGGAGGAGAACCAGATAGTGCAAATTGAACCAATCATAGCTCCTCTAAATATTTGGCCTTCAACTCCTCTGACTGGTGGGCACCTTTCCTTCAGTGAGTTGGAGATTCTACCTCCACCTAATGATAGACTTATGGACATCTCAAACTTCACCTTTGATGAGTTAAAGAATAAGATCATACAAGAAACAAGGAGATATTTCAAAAACTAACTAGACCGACATGTTTCCATCTACACTGTAAGGGTTATTGTGTCAAACACTAAGACCAATCCTAGAGCAGGTGCTTCAGCAAATGTAGCCTTTGTAGTAGCCACGAAGAAGAAAAAATATTTCCTGATGCAAAAGAATGAACAATTGGAAAAGGAATTGGCTAGTGCAAAGCAACAAATTGATCACCTCCTTGTCGAAAATGAAAGGATGTCTTCCACAAATTCTAATAGAGAAGAGTTACAATTAGATATATGTGAAGCGATAAAGCCATTGGAAGACACAATGAAGCAAGTGTACAAAGATATACTTTGCATAAGGAAACAACACCTTTATATGAAGTTTAAAGAGGATTGCAGGAAAATTTGAGAATATTAAAGTTAGTATACACAATTATAGATATAATTCAAGAATAGGGCGCCAAGTATCTAAATGCATCAGTATCATTGGTTAGAAAACATATGTATGAATTTCATATGGATAAAGCGGAGATAAGAATGCATATGCAAACCTATGACCATTTCAACAACCATTTAACCAACATTATTTCAATATACACTCTGTTGCACAATAGATTGGAAGCCTTGGTGTGGGTATACAAAATACCTTCTATAGGTGAATTTGGGAAAGTAAAACACAAGGGTGCTATGAGACAAGAACGAATAATTCTTGGACAACATAAAATAGGAGACCGCTCGTATGACTTAGCAGTGACTACGGACTTTGTTCTACAATATCTAGTGAACTTGTAAAATTACATATGAAGCTAGTCATGTTTTGGAACAACGTACTATTAGGATCCAAAAATATATTTTTGGATGCTTTGGAGGGAAATATCAGGTACAATCCATATCTACCACAAAAGGTCATAGACATAGTCGCAGAATATACAGCTTGGTACCAATATATCACAATGAAGCTACATGTCACAGTCGTTGAAATATAGTTTCCCTAATGTGAATGCAAATATGTCTATCTTGTTTTATGGATTTTTCCACACTTTTTTTAAATGTAATTTTGTATTCGAAAAATAATAATAAAAATTGTAAATGTGTGTGGAAGTCTAAAGGTCACATGTGGAATGTGAAGAGTCACTAGGAAGTTCAAAGGTCATAGAGGAGCTCAAGAGTCATGATGAAGCTTAAGAGTCATATGGGAGGTGAAATGTCACCTCATTTGTAATAGATAAACCCTCGTGCCTCAAGCAAAGGACTTTGATCCTTGGTTTCTCTAGCTAAGCATAGGGGGGAGAGATATTCTTTTGAGGAGCAGGTTGTGGCTTCATGTTCCACTATTGGAAAAAGTGAGACATCTTTGTAATTGTGTATCTTGGCACTTTCACTTAATATTTTGAAGCTCTCATAGTTGGATTTACTTTCATACATCAATCGGGAATGTTGTAAGACTTTTCTTTTGATGTTTTGGGTATATGTTTATGTTTATATGTACTAAAGAGAATAAGTTATTTTTTTGGCTTTTTTGAACATCTTAAATGAAATGTATGCCTTATTTTCTTTCCATGATCATTGTTATTTTGAGAGCTACTTTTCAAATTAATTAAATACTCTTTCTATACGTGTGCCTTATTAGAATGGTACTATTATTATTATTCTAAAGGCTCACTTTTCTTTACTCCATCCGTGAAAGTACTTTATACACATTACAATTGTATGTTTCACAGAGCTAAGATTGCTTGCTTGTATAACATTTTATATGCACGCTCTCTTATGTTTTAATTGCAACCAAGGCAAATCTTTAAGTCTATCATAATGGTAATTGCGCTGATTTCCTGGGTGGGGCTCCTATCCCAAACGATGTGAGGTCTAATTGGGACTTCATATTGAGGAGACCCTCTCGTGTTGGTGGTTTTCTAGCACCATCAACAAGAAACCCGGCTAGTAGCGTAGTAATAAATATGAGGTCATCAAAACTATTCCAAATTTTTGGAAGTATTCATCTAAATAATAAAGTCTACAATTATTTAGTCAGCTAGAAAATTAAACATAACAAAATATAATATTAAAGAAAGTAACCTACAAAGCCACTTAAAACACAAAAATGCTACAGAGTAAATCATGATTAACTAGCAGGTGAGTCCATCTGAGTGGGAGTTGGAGTCTGTTCATCTTCTCACTATTGTTGAAGTTCAAGTTGGTGATTTTCTTAGTGAGAATCATTACCATAGTGTCCAGTTTGTCAACCTATTGTTGTAGGGCATCTATACAGAGAATTATTTCTTCCTAAGCTTCAAGATGCTCAATCATAACTTTATTCATCAAGTTTTTGATATGCCAATATAAATCAATCATTTACATGTATTGGGATTGTCTGGGGCAAGTTTTTCCTATGGTAGGAATCGAATGTCCAATGTTTTTATTCACCCAAGCTTATTTCTCTACCAAATCTATTTCGTTGCTAGTAAACCGCGAGGTGCATTCTCAATATCAATGGGAAGAGGCCTCCGCATTGGCTTGGGATCTAGTGTGGGGTGGCTATTCTCTATTGTTGCCACCATGACCAGAGAAGGAATGACCATGATAAGGCATGGTGGCTATTCGTGAGGATAGAGGAGGGGAAGTAGAGGGGAGGGTAGATCAGGGAGAGGAGGGCCAAGGCCAATAGACTAATAGAGAATCCCCCCAACAAAGCAGAGAACTAGAGAAGCACTCCAACAAAGTGGTAAAGGAGTAGCTTCTAGATAAGAGAAGGGGAGTCAAGGAGAAATGAATCCAGAGAAGAGAAAGGTTCGAAGCATTGAAAACAAGAGGGATGAGAGAGAAAGGAGGAGAAAAGGGCCCTTGAAAAAGAAATAAAATAGGCACAAGCCATAGGTGAAACAAAGATATAACGGGTAACTTATTCAAACCATGCATCATGGGAGGACTCTACCATTTATTGTAGATACCATGCCCATACCACACCATAATCATTTTTTCATCTACATCTTGAGTCTTGAAGTACACCCACCATTGGTGACGTGATATTTGAATGCAGTGAGAGCCATTACATAGAGCAAGAAAAAGGTGGCAATATTGACCTTAACAATCATCGAGAATCAAGTAACACACATAACATTAATCTCTAATAGATGTCCCTACGTCATGGCCTTCTATCAATCCTATCATCCTCGTTGAGCACCATATATGGAGATTCTTCTTTATAAAATTTTACCTGATCTCAAATTTTTTATGAGAAATATATTTCATTAAAAAATGTATAGGTAATTTGTTATTATTTAAATTATTATAGGTAAGAGAGAAACTATTTGTTATTATTTAAATTTGTATAGGTAATTTTTAAATTTTTATTTTATTTTTTTGCAGTTAGTTATTATGCATCATATTAAAAGAAGATTACATAGATCAAAATTTGTTATTATTGATTTGTTTGAGGGGAAACTATATTAGTAGCATAAGGTCAAAGTTTTAATATTACTAAGACCTTGTTTAACTAGTGCATATTGTAAATAAAAACTCATATAAACAGGTTGGTTGCACCAAAATTGACATACATCAACATGAGTAAAAAAAAAGGACTACTAGAGTTGTAAACAAAATACGAGTGAGTCATAACAACTAGTGGGCAGAATCTCCAGGTATCCATGTTGGCTGTTTACCATCCCCATTTTAGGAGAAGGAGATATTGGTTGATCTCTTTTCTAGAATGGTCAGCTTGTGGTATATAATGTCCTTTTTTTCCTCCAACTCTACCAATCTGATAGAATTCTCCTGTTAAGTGTCTCGGTGGTTGGCGAGGACTAATCCCATGAGAATTTTAGTGTGCTAGTAAACATCAATTACTTTCATGTACCAAGAAAAGCATGACCAAGTAGAAGCCCTTGTATGAAGGATATAGTCACGAGTAGCAACAGAGACATGGGGGTCAAGAATGAAACACCAACCATAGCACACTTAAGTTTACAATCGTTCAATTTCTTGTCATGCTAGTTCAAGAATGATTTCCCAATATCAAGCCATGAGATCATAAGCTTGGGTTTTAGCATGGAGCTGGGCAATAGAGGCAACATAGTTGTCCATTAAGGAAAAACAGAAGGGCGCCCCTACCTAATACCTTTGTGTCTTGTAGCAGGTCGAACTTGAGGCATAATTGCACGAAGAGATAGGGAGAAGGAAGGAAGATAGTGGAAAGGAGCACAAAAATCAAGGTTGGCACGAAGGGATGATTGAGAGGGAGAGGGGATGAGGAAGTACATGAACATAACGAGATAGTTGATCGAGAAACCAATAGGATAGTGGAGTGGCCTTACAAAAAGGGGAGAACTGGTAGCCTAGATTAAAACATAATATGAGCTGGAGAGGGAGAGACAAACAAAACTAAGGAAATAATAAAGAACACAAGGAGAGAGAGTTATTTGGAGAAGGGTGAGAATCGACAAAAGAAGGTGGGGCATCAGAGATGGATCCTTGTCATAAATTCCAAGAAGGAAATTCGAGTTCAGAAACTAGTAAACCCATAATGAGATAACTTGATTGAAAATAGATATACAAATAACAAATCTGAATTGAGAGAGTTGTTACTAGGAGTGGAGAGACATCCATAGAGAGGTTGATTCAGAGAACTCTAATGGAGACTAGTGAGGAGAAGCCGGTGTATAAAATCCCAACTCTAGTAATCCTTGGCATGATAAAACTTGGACGTAGTGCATGTTTTGGATTGTGAAGTATTGTCAAGAACAAGGATTTGAGCACCTTCAAGCTGATGATTTGTAGGCTAAAAGCAATACTTGAATTGTAACAAATACACCAAGACAAAAATTAGATCCAATAATGCAAGATGGGTAGCACTATGCTCGAACCTTGAATACCATATAACAATGTAGTGACAGTTCCCATGGTTAACATCTTGCATGCAAAATGATAACACAAATATGAAGCCATTTCCATGTCAATTATGGGTTGAGCGTGGTAAGAAGCCATCGTGAATGCTAACTGAGACCTCCTATACTTCCATATGCCTCTTTTAATACTTAAGTGATGTTTAACCTCATGTTGACTTCGAGACACAATCAATAAATTGAATGTAGTGCATGCATTGTGTAAAATTTAATGGAATCTATAATCTCATTTCTTTTGTTTTCATCATATTAAGGTAGAAGGTGACACCTTCTCCTAAACATCCTCCTTGAAGCAAGTAATCCTTTAAAAATTAAAACATGTATATTTCTCACATAAATTATAAATAAAATAAAAAACTAAACCATCCATATATTTAAAAGATATAGAATGTTTAATTTAAACATTTATCCCAGCCAACATTGCATTGAAGTGACCATTCTATATTCCCATTAGCGAATATCTTCAAATTTTATAATGTAAAGATATTTATGTAGATTTTATTTTTTTAATAAAATTTAAACTGTAAAGGGTATTTCTTTTTTAAGAGAAGTAGTAAAAAAATTTAATTTTTATTGAATTTAGGTAAAATATAAAAATGTTAAAATTTATCATAAAGTATTTGTTAATCAATATTTATGATAGGTATCACTTATTATTTGTGAATGTATGTTGACTCGTCATTGTTTCATTTAAAATGATTCATTAGTGATTTCTACAGTGACAAACTTTCACTCTTGCCGAGTGCTTTTAAGTCTTGGATACTTAACATGTTTCCTTACGTCCAAGGAGGATGAGCTTGTCGCCAACCATAAGTAGTTTTAGGTCTTAATCTATGACAAAAATGTGGTCTTATCCTAAATAGGTGATGAGTCCTAATATTGAAACAAGAATGTTGCAACTCCCAAGGCTACCAACCTAAATTATCAACCTAGGGTTTGAACAAATTTAAGAGGTGTCGACACTATATGTATAGTATGCAATGTGTCCTTCGTTCGTTGATCTGATGCATTGAAGTGAATATCATGAAATCAAACCTAAACTAATTGCAGAAATGGAAATGCTTGAACTAGAGTCCTTAACCTATTAGAGGAAACAAAAGACAAGGAAAGAAAACCTATTCTAATTGCATAATTAAAGAGCATGAATTAAATCTACATTGTAGACCACATTCTAGCAACAATGTTCACTAAGTGTTTCATAAAGTAATCATGAAAATCATCACTATGTCATTCAATTCATGAACCTATCTACTAACATTAATTGTTGAAATGTGTTGTAGTGGTAAAAAGGCAAGTCTTAAGTGGTATTTGGTCTTCCTAAATCATTGTTTCAGAGCCGAAGAGACATTATTCAAGGCTAGGAGGAAAAAATCAAGCTTCAAGAAAAAATTTGGTAAAGTTTGGAGGGCTCTTACACAGTGCTACAAGATTGCCTGGTTTTGCTACAGGATTGAATTCATGAGCATTCTAAGGGTGAGAAAGGTGATATGAAGGTTGTATGATGCCCTCACCAATATTATAAGGACCAATGCACATGGTGGCATTCAACAACCCAGAAATGTACTCTCGGTGAAAAATGTTTTGGAGGAGTTTTTGAGGAAGGGGCGAAGGTGTTGATGATAAGATGACAAATGACAATGAAAATTCTCAGCCTTGCAAACCCATAGTCTCCCTTACACATAAGAAAGATTATGATTTTTATACTTGAAAAAATTAAAATACCTAATCTACCAGCTAGACTATCCTTCGAGTTATCTCATTGAATTACCAAGCAAATCGAATGAAAATGAGATGGGATAGATTTTGGTATTAAGTATGATCTCCTAGGACTCCAATATAAGTGGAATCACTCAAAAATAACCTTGTTAACATGTGCTAAAATTAGCATAAAATTACTACTCTAAAAACTAGAAATTTCAAAATCAATGAGCTAGTTAACCTATCAAATGCCTAACCAAATCTAGTGAAAATGTTATGGGGTTGTTGTAGCTGCTACAAACACCCTCCAAATTTTTTCTTATGCTTTGATTTTGGATCCTTCCCTTCTATCCAAGGGAGCTTATCTTTTACTGTCATCAAGTATTCATGTTGAAATTGAGACATCCTTTTATGATGTGTTAGGTCCCTATACTACTAGTGTAACCCCTTATTTTTATTAGTACAACCCCTTTATGTTATGATTGTGCTCCATATAATCCCACTATGTTATTATTGTGCCCCATACAAGCCCACTATTGTTATTATTGTGCCCTTACATTATTATTGTTATGTCGACTCTGATTATATTACGACCCCTTAGACTCCTATATATAGAAAGGAGGTCTTGTCAATTGTATCATCCAAGAATTGTTTATTTTTGTAATGTAAAGGAGGTTTCCCCCTCGAAGAGGCTCATTTCTAAGGCGTTGATCTATCTTTTTGTGAGTTGGTTTCATAACATTTGGTATCAGAGCTTTGGATTCTAGGGTTTTGCTGCTCCAAACAAGTCATCGTGGCATTTTCGTTATAACTTTTTTTCTACGACGTTTCAAAAGAGAAAACAAAAACCCACTTGATACAAAATCACACTAAACCTTGGGTCCAAATTTCAGACCTTGTCTCACTATATTTTCGGAGATATGAGCTGAGGAATTTAGGGTTTCTGCAAGCTCCAAATTTTCATCTAAAATAGTTCATCGTGGAATTTTCACTATAACGTTTTCGCTACGAATTTTCAGAAGCTAAAAAAAAATCCATTTGAAAAGAGATCGGTCGGAACCTTGGGTATGAATTTCAGACCTTGTCTCGCTATATTTTCAGAGATATAATCTGAGGAAGTTAGGGTTTTTGTAGACTCCCAAATTACATTCTAAACAAGTGACCCGAGGAAAAGCGTCATAACTTTCTCTCTGAGCATCAAATTGAAATTTCGTAAGAATCTACAGAAGGAGGATAGACTTTAGTTTTTTACGTATCGTTTTTAGGTCCTAAGTTTGAAACAGTGACACATGGAACTTCATACAAGTTCACTCTACTGAAACAATCTATAATCAGGTCATCGTGGGAGATTTGACATAAATCTTCCTTGCAGAATCCAATCTTGGTTAGACTTGCGGGGTTAGAAATAAGGCTTAGAGGGATATTTCAGGACACAATTTCAGAACTTGGAGATTTGAAATTACAGAGTTACAGTCGTTTCAAGATCGAGCTCCTAAAATCAAGAAAAGGCGATGTGAGGAAGTTTGATGGCAAGGATCCGGTAAATTGGATACTACAGATGGAGAAATATTTTGATCTACATGGTGTACCACTGTTACAAAAGGTACATATTGCATCTAATTATTTAGAACCAAATCATTTTTTATGGTATAAAGGGCCTTTTTCTCGTAAACCACTTGTGACGTGGTCAATTTTCACGGAGGAAATGATAGGACATTATGAGAATACAAAGAGCAACACCTTCTTTAGCCAATTGATAAATATCAAACAAAAGTTTTCAATGGAAGAGCACATTGAGGACTTTCAAAAATTGAATATAAGGGACAATGATATTCCAGAGAAGCAGAGGATTCATGTCTCCACAGGGACTTTAAAGGATAACATTCAACATGAAGTTCATCTTTGGGAACCTGATTCATTGGAGAAGGCATTCAGGTTGGCAAGAAAAGTGGAAAGAAAAATTATTGAAACAAGGAACTATACCCCTCATAACTATAAAAATGGAAGTGTTGTTTCTCCTAGCCTTCCACAACCTACAAGGTTGACACCACAACAATTGAAAGAGAAAAGAGCAAAAGGGCTTTGTTACAATTGTGATAAAAAATACATTAAAGGTCATAAGTGTGTTGAGAAGAAATTTATTTACATTGATTGTGAAGAGGAGGAATAAAATGATCAAGAAACGTCAAAAGAAGAGGATATACACCAGGAACTAACCCCATATAAAGAAGAAATGAATCTGACCATATCTTGTAAAGAATTGCCAAGAATTACCACTCCTTAAACTCTCAAGATAGAAGGACATATCAAGAAGAAAAATGTTCAAGAAGTAAAAGATCATATTGAGCATCAAGAAATGAATCCAACCATATCTTGTAATGCATTGGAAGAAATTACCACTCCTGAAACTCTCAAGATAGAAGGACATATCAAGAAGAAGAAGGTTCAAGTAGTGAAATATTTGGAAGTATCAAGAAACATAAAAAGAAAAGGATACTCACCAGGAACCAACCCCAGAGAAAGAAGAAATGAATCTAACCATATCTTGCAATGGATTGATTAGAATTACCATTCCTCAAACTATAAAGATAGAAGGACATATCAAGAAGAAAAAGGTAATAGCGTTGATTGATTCGGGTAATACCCATAATTTTATTCATTGTAAGATAGCCAAGGAATTGAATTGCTTCCTTTATCCAACACCAGAGTGTCAAGTGACAGTTGTAAGTGGAGGAACCATAAATTGCTCTGAAAAGTGCCATAATATCAATCTATCCATGGGAGAATATATATTGAATAGCCCAATTCTTTTCGTTCCATTGGGTTGTACTAATGTTGTACTAGGGAAACCAAGAAAGATAATCGGCTCTAATAGAATGACAAAGCTTCTAAAGAAATAAGAACGAGGCTTAATTGCACAATTATGTTCACTAATGGTTCCCACATCTAAATAATCTATTTCTCCATATCTCCAAAAAGTATTGGACAATCATTCTAAGGTATTTGAGACTCCCAAAGGTATCCCATGTATTCATGATCATGATCATGTTATTCATTTGATTCCAGAAAGTGTTCCTCCAAACATCAGGCCTTCTAGATATCCATATGCCCAAAGGAGTGAAATTGAACATATGGTTGCAGAAATGGTAGAGGTTGGTATAATTATCCAACCAAGTTTGATAAACAAAGAAAGGGATGAATGAAATAATGGTGAAGTAGGGTGGGAACTCATTCAAAAGTTGTCGAAGATCCAAGTTCCAACAATATTGCTAAAACTTGACAGGAAGGAAAAATCATATTGGAACCTGAAGCATTCACAGAACCGAGAAGTCGATAGCTACAAAATCGAGCAATTTCAGAGTATCTCATCAAGTGGAAGAACTTACCCGCTGAAGATTCCACATGGAAGGATGAGATTTTTATATAGAAGCATCAAGAATTACTCAAGCGTTGAGGACAACACTTTTTGAAGGAGAGGGGCTTGTTAGGTCCCTATACTACTAGTGTAACCCCTTATTGTCATTAGTACAACCCCATTATTATATTGTTGTGCCCATGCAGTCCCCATATTGTTATTATTGTGCCCTTACATTATTATTGTTATGTCGGCTCTGATTATATTATGACCCCTTATACTTCTATATATAGAAAGGAGGTCTTGTCATTTGTATCATCCAAGAATTGTTCATTTGTGTAATGTAAAGGAGGTTACCCCATCGAAGAGGCTCATTTCTAAGGTGTTGATCTATCTATTCTATATTTTTGTGAGTTGGTTTCATAACATGATGTGCTTGTATTTTCTTGTTTTCATACTTATCTGATATTTTTGAGTCACAAGCTAACCTTTTGACTTGACCTTGCAATAGTCCTGGAATTGCCTCCAGAAACTACACAATCTTGGAAGGCAAGCCAACCTTGATGATAGAAACTTCATAATCAAAACTCACAACTCATCCTTGAGCTTAAGAATTGCGTAGACATGGATGGCAGCCCAACACTAAGCTCAGAAAGTGCCTAATCCATTCCTTGAGCTCAGAAATTATGAAATGCAATGGGCTGGGAAGTTGCCCATTTCTCCATAATTGTGCAATCTTCCTTGGAAGTGTGCATGGAAATTTTCCTGAAAAAGAAAAAGAAAAAAATCATCCCTAGAAAATAGGGATTCATCATTAGTGTACCAAAGGTGGCATAGTCCCTATTTTTAGAAATTTCCAACAAGTGTCGCTTTTTCCTTGATTTTAGGCATGCATGTCATAAACCCTAATCTGCCTAAATCTATTCAATTGATGCTTGTAGAGCTCATGTGTACATTTGATATTAGATCTTTAGCATTCCCAAGGAGATCAAGGAGCTTTCGGTGGAGTTCATGTCGCTTTTTCCAGGCAAGTTTTGCTTTTGTCTTCTTTTGTCGCTTTTTTGTCACTTTTTGTCGTTTCGCTTCCATGAGTTTTGTTTTTCTTGTTTCTCTTCATGGTTGCTAGAATTTTAACTTATATTAGCTTGTAGAAGTTTTGATTCAGTTTTTTGTTTGTCTTTCATAAGTGTCACATCATTTTTCTTATTTTTTCACACCAATGAACACTGTTTCAGTGACTCTCCTTCCATATTTGTTTTTCCTTCTATTTGTTGAGTTTTTTATCACTTATATTTGTTTGTTTCCTAAACCCTCACCGAGAAGATCTACACTTCAATTGGCCATGCACTACCTTGCCCAGCTGGGCATTTCACAAGTAATTGCACAAGTCCAAGGCTCAAGTTGAGAGCTTGGCCTTTGAGACTGTGCAATGCACAATACAGGCTGGCCCAAATTCAAATTGTGCATTCCTAGGGCTCAGTCTTTCCACCTTGGCCATTGAGATTTCACAATGCATAGTCTCTCCCTATCACTGCCCAAGATGAACTGTGCATTGCATAGTTTCAAGACTCAGGCTACATCACTAGTTGTTGAGACTACGCAAGGTGTAGTTCCCTCATCCAGTCTCCCTCCCTTGCTCATGAAAATTGTCCAATATCTCTCATTAGTTCACTGGTTTGCTGCCTTATCTTTCTTTGAAAATGGATTTGTAAAAGTTAATTTATTCTTGCCATGAGTGCCTTTTCCATCCTATAGGTATCACAGTTATTGAGCACTTCTCTCCAACAGTCACTGTTACCATGGCACCCAAAAGAGTTGCTTCAAAAGATACCACAAAATTCAGTAATGGGGAAGCAATTGAGAGCACAACAGTAAAATTGTTGGTATATTTAGATACTCAAATGTATGTGGAAAAGGAATTAGACCTTACATGGAAAAAAGTGAACAAATATTTTTCAGAAAATAGCTTCCAAGCAGATCTAGAGGACTGACAAGTATACATTAATGTCCAGAATTTAGGGCTACATAAGGTTGCATGTAGATATCCATCCTTCCCATGTGCGGATGTTATCAGTTGGATTGTTTTACATATTGATGTGAAGACCATGACTTTGAGAAGTGTCAGCGGACTAAAGCTTGCTAATTTTCTGGTAGTCGATTACCATCGTATGTACCATTTTCTCGAGCCAGAAACACTCATGGATTCATACTTCTATGCCACCAATGGCTATGTGGGCATGAAAGACGTTAAAATTTGGGTGAAAGATCTAGCAAAGTTTCGATAGACACCCACCAACACATACAAGACAAAGTCTTGCCTATCAATTGTTGATCATCCTAGCTTGCAGAATATATAGTCATTAGAGCACGGAGACCTTTCCTGAAGGGTGGGAAATATTATTAAACTAGGTTGTGAATGAGGGGAAGTCATTCAACTGGTTAGACTTGTTGGCTCTATAGTTAAGTATCCATGTAGGTAATTCCCTTAATCCTCCCAAGGGCGAGCAAGCGAGATTCTAAATTTCTACATATTTATTGGATGCAATACGTGCACATAATGGATTCCCTAACATGAATTGGACTTGGACACCTCGAGACCCTATCATGCACATTAATTTCAAACTGCTCTAGGATTTCAGTGATTAAGGAGTAATGGAGAATCTAACTAACCACTTCCTCATTCTTCTATACAAGATGATCTTTGAGGAAGAACCACCTTGCATGTCACGTGGGGAAATGGAAGTAGCATTGGAGATCGAAGATTAGTTTGCCTAACCAAATGGCACCTTCCTTAAAGTGTTTTGTGATTAGAAGTTGTCGCATCTTTTTCCAAGGTATGCCATCAACAAGCTTGTCATGTAATAACTTTCATATCATCTCTCCATAGGGTTGTCAGCAGCTTTGCAAAGGAAGAAGAAAGCACCTTGGCCAACTCTTCCTACGCAGATTGGATTGTACGACATCAAGAAATTGAAGGTCGAGGATACCGAAGGAAAGGCGATAGAGAAGTTTTCATTCAATGCTTGAGATATTAATATGTATGATCCCCATGGTATTTGTAAATACCAATGTGCAAGAATTCACTTCCAGTGGTTTAGCGGGAAATTTCACTGGTAGTAGGAGGATCCATGAAAGAATTGATATAATGCCTCCAAGTCCCACGAGTAGGTCAATTTGGAAGGAACTTCATAGGTGACTCCACAGAACCCTTGAAGCAGTGTTAGCAAAAGGGAGCAACCCAACACAAGATAAGGGAAAGAAAAAGGTTGCGTGGAATTGATATAATTCCTCCAAGTTCCACGAGTAGGTCAATTTGGAAGGAACTTCATAGGTGACTCCATAGAAGGAAACTACCCTTGAAGTAGTGTCAGCTGAAGGGAGCAACCCAACACAGGATAAGGGAAAGAAAAAGGTTGCATATAGTCCAATGGGAGAACGAAGTCGCAAGATGAAAGCCGATCCACCCATTATGAAAGCAGTTGTAGCAACAGAGGAAAAAAGGAAAAAAAGGATGCAGAGAGCAGAATAAAGGAAGAGGGAAGGGAAGAGGATATTGGAGGAAGAAAAGCAGAAGCAAGAACAAAAAGAGAAGTAGAAGCAAGAACAAGAAGAAAGGTGGAGCATAATAGCAGAAGAAACAAAGCGAAAACAAGTTAAAGAGAAAGAACAAATCCGACAACCAACAGAGGAGGACAGAAAACAAATGCAGGACAAGGATCTTGCTTAGCAGGTTGAACAATTGATAGAGATCATAGACATGGAGGAGGAACCACAACCAAAGAATCAAGATGTCGACCTAATGCCAAGCACACAACAGGTCATCGTTCAGTCTCCACCACCTCCAGCAGCAAAGTCAACTCCAGGTGAGGAAGGGGAAGTTGCTCCTCTTGATGATGATCTAGTTATGGAAACGTATAATATTTTGTATGATGAACTTCAGAAGAAGATTGTACAGGCACATAAGAAGAGTTTTCCGGATGACCTTGCATCTCCTGATTTTAAGAGAGAAAAGATAATTGTGGCTGACACTGAGAAGAATTCTAATTCCATCATCGTGGTGTTACACATCATTTTGTCACCATGACATTTGATCAATTAAATGGATATTTTACCATCTGTGAACATGTTTCCTTGAGCTCCCTTAGAGGTCAAACAACCAAAAACACCTTAAAGAAGATGATAATTTTGGGAAAAATGGCTTGTATACCTTGTTAAGTATTGACTGTGTGCTTTTTCCTAGAATTTCATGTGCATTCGCTGAACTTATACCTTAAAAAATTGCAGAACTAGGCTTCGTCTACCACTGTAGACTACATAGGTGAATCAAAGGAAATTAAAAATAAAAAGTGAAATCTAGAAGCATTGTTGGGTGAGTATATCCCAACTGAAAGCTTTGAGGTCATATCTATTCGAGCCAAACCCCTCAGATAATGGACCTAATTCCCTTTCCTCAAGGAACCCTAATACCTCAATTATATGATTTCATCCTCCTCTTTTGGATCTAAAACTTCTTCCTCTTGGCCTATAAATTGACTAGACGGTAAAGGGATTAAAGAGGTTAAGAAAAAGATAAACTTATTCTGCTAGTTTGAGATTGGAAAGCTTATCATCTAAGGAAAGGTTTGGAGGCATTTGGGAGGAACCTAATGACATCAAGGAAAAGGTTGTAAGGCTCTTCTTTATCCTTGAATAAATACAAATGAATCCTTTTTTTCCATTGTATTGTCTTACTGAAATGATGAATGGTATATAGTTTTTCAGATATTCATTAAGGCAACTTCAATTTTTAATCTCCTTGATCATTTGATTAAGCTTGCTTGAATTGTGATGTTGCACATGCCTTTGATCCTTCTTATGTTTGTGATTTCAGGTCTTTTCAAGCATTGAGAAGCTACATCAAGACAGAGCTAGGGATCTTCATCAAGAATTTTGCAAATAGGTAAGAAGATTATTCATTTGTTTCTAGTTTCCTTTAGGATCTAGGGAGATATCTCTTGTCAGCAATAGGGATTTATCCAACTAACACGCGGCCAAATTGGCCTTCGTAGGTGGAGCAAAGAAGAATATTGAGTTTTTGATGACCAGTAATAAGGAATTGGCAAAGAACTTGTAGGTTGTGAAGCAAGAGGTTAAACAACTCCACGCAATAGCTCAGAACGCAACTTCCGCACAGGTCTATCTGGAGGAAATGAAGGGAGTGATACTCGGTGGAGTATCGACACGTCAAAACTCTCAGGAATGTACAAGCTGCAATCAATGTCATGCATGAATGGTCAATGTGGTACAAAGGGGCACCTCTTGACTTGGGCAATAAAATGATGCAACATGAAAAGCTGGAGAAAGCAAGAGTGTGAATGTTGATCTAGAACAAAAAAAGACCCACCTTATTCATTGGTAACAATTAGGCCTCGTATGCATGATTATACAAAAATATGGATTTCTTGGTGAAGTCCCAAAGGATCCCATCATTTGGTTCACACATTTAAGCCAAACCTAGGAACCAGGTGAAGAAGGAGAAGAAGAATACTTGGAGGAGCTTAGACATATTGCCACCAATGAATATTTGGAGGTGAATAGATATAACATGCAAAACTACATTAGTGCCCCTGTCCAAGTGAGGAAAATGTTACTCATGCCCCAAAAGGAATTTTAAACTAGTTCCAAATCATTGTACCTAGATACCATGGAGGCTAGAGTTCACTTCCATCCAGAAACCATCACAAAGTAGTAAGCTTAGCACTGATACATGACCGAGAGACATCAATTAGAAGTTGTTGAGCTTAAGTTTTCCCAAACTTAATGATGATAGTGTTTTGTCTTATTAGGTTGTTTATTTGGCTCTACCCTATTTTGTATTATATGGGTACAAGTGTAAATTGTAATATTATTTTGTAATTAATTTGTAAGTGGAATTCCAAGTGTCAATGTTGGAATGTGTAGAGTCATGATGTAATGTAATGAGTTATTTTGTAAAGAAGTTGGAGAGTCATGAGGGAAGTCCAAAAGTCACAAAGAGGAGTTGAAGAGTCACCCCCTCTTGGTATAAATAAAACCCCATAACTCACGTAAAGGGCTTTTCAGAGCCAATCTTTTGGCTAGGCTTACGCTTAGAGTTGGGAGCTTGGGAGTTTTTGTGAGAGCCTTGGTTCCTCCGTAGCGTAGAGGAAGTATATTTCTTTGGAGGAGTAGGTGATGTTGACTTCACGTTCCGCTGTTGGGGCTAGTGGTCTGTCAATGGTGTATGTATGGTTGGAACTTTGACTTAATAAAAGCTCGGAGCCGACATGTTTTCATGCATATGCTGTAAATATAGTAGGACTATTCTTGTTATGTTTGCAATGTATGTTATTTAACTTATGCTTATGCTTATGAACTATTTTGTTTTCATTGTACAAATCTTGTTAAAGGTGTGTTGTTGTTTAATTCATCATTGTTAACTTGTGAACTATTTCACATACTAGCTTGTGATGTCATTTATGCCTTGTGTTATTTTCAAGTTGTGTATTATTACAGGCTCTTAAGGGGATCACTTATTCTCCCTTTTGTGTGGTAGAACCTTCATGCATCACACTTGGGTCTCTGCAAGGTCACACACTTGTTCTCACCATAGTCATTATACATCACTCTATGCATTACTGCAACCAAGTCACATATTTAAAACCCACTGCATAGACAATCGATCTGTATTCCATATAGGACTCCTACACCAAAGATGTGAGGTCTAATTGGGACTTCATATCAGGGAGATCCCGTGAATGTTGGCGGGTCCAACACCATCAACAGGGGTAAATTTTATTATTAATTAGAATTTTTTTAGGACTCAATCCATGTGGAATAAACTCTAAAGACCTTGGTTAACATGTGCTGAAATTTAGCAAAAAAATACTACTATTTTACTATAGGATACTTCCAAAAATTCCAAAATTGTGAACTAGTAAACCAATCAAAGTAGCTTAATGGTGAATATGACGTTGCAAAGTTTTCCTGGGGATGCATCATACTTGTAGTTGTATAAATGACCTACAAAACCACTTATTTCAATCATTTAACCAATCTAACCTATAGAAAATGAAGCATGAATATTAAGTGCAAAAATAGGAGATGCAAGAATAAAAAATGCAAGTGAATAAGAAGTGCAAAGGAGATAAATAAATTGTACAATAAGGCTCTAAGGCTCCTAAGATAGCCAAGCTCAAGGATAGTCAGATTCCTATGAAGGAAACCAAGATTTAGAAGCTAAAAATGACACCAAACTTCATTACTAGAGTCAATCCAAGTACATCCCTACTAGAAATGAAAGTAGAGCTACTAAATAACAATTTTTCTTTACAAGAAGACTTAGTCTAAAAATACATGCCCGAAGAGGCTAAGTTGAATTTCTACTTATACAAATTGATGGGAAGCATCCTCCTTGAAAGGAGGCAACTTTCCCTTCCAAAATCCCTCAAAAAGTGGATCTGGTTCCCAACAGTAGGAATCTTCATTCAATGATAGGGAATACATTCCTAGAATTTCTCAATCACTAGATCTCCATAATCTGTTCAATAATTTCATAATATCTAGTTCATTTATTTTACAATTTTCGTTCACCCTATAGTCGGGAGTAAGTCCCTACATTATCTCATTCATAATTTACTCAATATTCTCTCAATATTCTAAAAAAATAAATAATATTAGGCACATAATATGCAATTATCTTTACACCTTCCTAAGAACATATTAAGCTAAAAAAAAGTATTAAGTGTAGAAGGAGAGATTTAATATAGTCGTTATGTGCCTAAGAAAGGTTAGATGCCCCTTAATTTGTATCTAATTTGGAGGCCCATTAATAGGATCCACGATAAAAGCATGTCGTGTTTGATCATTTAGTGGAATTGTGTACTTTCTAGTAGCATATGATCTTAGTCCCATACATGAAATCAAAGTTAACCTCTTATCTAGGAAGGTCATTAAATACATCATTACTATATTTAAGAATAAATTATAGTGTTATAAAAAAGTAAGAATAAGAGAGAAATAAGAGGTGATTAACCCCAATTTAAAAGATCAAAAGTATCTCTATGTCATAGCTTGCTTTAAAAGAAAATAACATTACTAAAATAAGAACAAAATTTCAAGTGCTCTGTAGTGAAACAAAGCATTAAACTAGTCCTATCATACAATGGAATGAAGGATATGTTATTTTTATGATAGTAAGAAGGTGGAGGATGAATCCTTCTTATAATGTTCTATATATGTTTACATTAAATCTCAATTTCAAAATATTTGTAATGATATCAATCTTCCCAACATATTAACTAATCATAATTCATTAATGAAGCTTCTCTCCCATCCTCTTAAAAATACAAATCTTTCTTTATCAATATTCTTAAAATTTAGTAAACCAAAATTAATTTTAATTAACAATTACAATCATCATTATAATAAAAAAAATACTTAAAACCAAGTAAAATTACTTCAAAAACCATAACATTGCCTTCT
>APFE031130859.1:24964-41344 GCA_000404065.3 Pinus taeda
TTGGCCTCTCCAGCTCGTTAAAGCTATTGGAAGTGCTATCCCTCCTCTAGATTTTAATATTTTTGGACTTGAGGGATTATTACACAAAAAGATCGAGCGCTTGTCTTGTTCGGCTCGTTAAAAGTATCGAAAATTCATTCCTTTCGTATTATTTTATATTTTTTTGGACTTAAGGGATTATATTACGAAAAAGGAATACTGGAGTTTCCTTTCTGTCTCTTTTTAGACTCTCTAAAATTGAAAAGAACCTAGTTATCTTTGTCGTTAAACTCGTTAAAACAATAGCGACAAACTTGTCCATGCGGACAAGAACGAGTTTCATTGTCGCTAGGCTCGTTAAAACATAGCAACGGGTTTGCCCAAAGGGAAAATGATAGAACAAGCATATGTTATCCTCCTCAAGATTGACAAAAATAAAGAGGTACTAGTCAGCAATGACTGGGGAAAAATTGGGAAGAAAACTTGAATAAACTTTATTGGTAGCAAGTCGCTCTTGAACATGACACTTTCACTCCATCACCATGATTGAGTCGGGTTGGGCTTAACGCTACCAATCCACTTCAGTGTCACTGATATGTTCAAGAGAAGTCGCTCAAAGAATTCACCAACCCAGCTTGTGTCTCATCCGCTGCAATACCTTCACCCTTCATTCTTTCATGACCACCACCCTGAAGCATGTATCACCAGATCGTTTTCACCTCCATTAAATTATTTTCTCTGTTCCGTGTCGTAAATGTGGGACTCATTAAGGCCCTCCTACGACTGGTCACTTCTTGTCGACGTCAGCTCATTATCCAAGAAGTCGACCTAGGAACAACCCTTTCAGTACTTTGAAGCTTGCATGCCTCAATGGAAAGTTTCTCACTTTTGGCGACAAGTTTACATCAATGGCCTTTGACCGAAAGATTTTGCGTGGTGTTTGACGCCAAGTCCCATTTTCACACCACGTGAATTGTACTATCGTACCTTGAGGGTCATAATCATTATCGGTGATTCCTCTCGTGTCTGTTAACTAATTACATCATTGGCTGGTAATCAGGTGATGTCTTTCCATGTTCGACTCTAGAACATCTTTTCACATGGATCGACTTATACTTCGGGCGAAGATTGAATGAGTTTGAAGACCCTAGATCTAGTTTCATCCATCCGGGCTGCGATATATTCAGGAAAATAAAGACATCAAACGTACATCGTTGCTACACAGATGATCATCCAAATCAAAGTATGATGGCTCTATCAGAATCATTAGTCTGCCACACAGACAGTTGTCTGTCCTATGTACATGAAAATGAATTTATAAAGCTGAGCATGGGAATGCCCACCTCAGCTATATCATGAAAATATTATGAAGATAATGTGTTGCATTGTATCTTATTACAGGTCGCCTTCCAGTTCGAAAGACCTTGGATCCTCATGATAAAGCATTTCAACCGACATCAAAAGATTTACGACCTCATGCTTTAGGGGCAACTGTTATAGACATATTTGAGCACTGCAACCACAATCATATATGTCCATAAACCAATGGCTTCTGAGTCCCTAAAAGTGTTGTTTCACACCCTAAAGGAACAAGGTCAGCTGATTACATCATCTCCCAGAAGTTCTCAATGGAAAACAGCTCAGAACTGGTCAAAATTGGACCATACAGACTGGTCAGTGCTAAGGGTGCGATGCATCTCACCTACCACATGGAAAAAGTGCGATGCATACTAAAAAGCCCTTTTGTAGGGTGCGATGGGCGAGAGTAGACAAATGGAAGAGACAGTTGTTTGGTCAATTTAGTGTGTCCTAAATTGCTACATTAATTTGTCAATCTGGGATTCGTAAGCTGACGAAGTGTGGCGCACTATATGTGCAAGATAACCTATCTGTTACTTTTTGTTGTTTTTGGTTTTTTTATTTTGTTTTTGGGTTTATCTTCGTTGATTTCCTAATGTGAGATGGAAATTCTAAAAGACAAGTATGGATATAAATGTTCAAGGCAATGATGTCCTTTATAATGATTTCCAAAACTTCAAACTTAAAAAGGGGTTTAAAACATGCAATGATAAAATTAATTCCTAAAAGAAAATGAAAATGTGTCACTATACTAGTCAAACAAACAATGAACTATTGATCATGAAACCATTATCCCTGTTGTTGTCTAAATAAAAAAGAAACTGTACTCAAAGAAATCCAAAATTGCAAGTAAAGTAAAGCTAAAATCAAATTACAACAACTCATATTCTGACCCCTCGCCATTAGTCTCGCTATGGGTTTCGAAGGTAATCATAAACAACTTGAGCAAACTGATATCTAATTTGCATAAAAGTAAACTAATATCAAATTACACACTCATACTTCAATCCCTCACCATTAGTCTTGCTATGGCTTTCGGAGGTAACTGATAATGACATGCGCAATTTAATATCTAATTTGGAGAAAAATAAACTAATATCAAATTACACACTCATAATTCAATCCCTCACCATTAGTCTCGCTATGGCTTTCGGAGGTAACTGATAATGACATGAGCAATTTAATATCTAAGCCAACTAATAAAGCCAATGAACAGAACTAAAATAAACAAAACAGAGCTGGAATTAAAAACTAAGAAATGTAAGTCAGCAGAAAGATAAAACTGATTCCATGTCATTAGTCATTGTAAAACTATGTGCAAATGCCTGGGCTGCCTACTGTAATATGGAATAAATACATTGATCAGCGTTAACATCAATGGAAAGCATGCAAAATTATGGACAAAAATAAAACGTTAGTACCATAAGAAATGAAATATATACAAGTGAATAACTATGGCATAATGAACATAAAAACACAGCATGAAACTATACATCAATAAACAAAACCTCGACGTGTGCAGGGGCCCTCTGCACAACCTCGGGCAACAACTATCAACCACGAATTATGCTCAGAAACAGAGTCTTCTCATATATTCAAAATGCAGTCATAACGATGAAACAATGTCACAGCACAATGGGCTCGTTAACAGTCAACAATACATTCAAAAAGACTAACTATGATGCGTATGGAGACGCATTATTTATAATAGAAGGCTACATAACCGATTTCCTAAAAATTGCGCTGATAGAGGACACGTGAATGGCAATATCCACGGATCTAGCATCATGGCTGTCGAGATGATGCAATCTAATGAAATCGGCTTGTTGGATTTACATCATGGGCAGCCTACAGGTGTCAGCGTGCCTCCATAAGTCTAGAAACGGTCACGGAAGTCTTCACATGCTTGAAATGGAGTCCTATTGTTGTAGGACTTCTCCTGTTTGACCACCGCTTGATTCCCATTGACTACGACCTCCTTTTACGAATCCGGCTAGACCAATGGGACACGAACCATGTCCACATCATTTCCAACTTGCCCATGTGGCTCGATCTGCCTGATGATACCTGCAATGTAGACTTTAACAAAAACATCTGCGGAAAGTTGACCCAGCTGTGGAAATTGACAAGATTCTGTAGCTCATAAGCAAAAATCTAGTTCAAACAACAACACAAAGACATAGTCAAGAAACTACTTTAATTGCTCTTTAGTAACTAATATGCAATGATATTAACAGCTTAGGAGGTTCAAGTAAATGGAAAGAAGCTAGAAAAATGTGTAGGAAAGATGCAAGTTTGGGGCTCAACAACAGTTTGCAAGATGGATGATCATGGAATCTTTCAGAAACTTCTCCTGTGACACTTGCCTCTCTGAATTCGCCCAAGGATGAGTAAGAGATCATGAATCTCCAAGTGGAACCAAAAACTATCAGAGAGAGGACACTAATCAAAATCCCAGAAGCTGACTCACCCCCCTGCAAACATCTATATATGGATCCCTCATCCCAGAGATCCAGAGGCTGGAATTTTGTATCTTGTAAGGAAGTGTTGTTGGTTTCTTGGTGGAAAATCATAGTGTTGGGTGATCTAAGCTTTTCATGAGGTGAAGAAGGGCTTTCATGCTAGGAGGATGATGCTGGGTCAAATCAATGGGTTGTAATCCTCTCTTCTACTCTTTTTATCAATAAAGCTATTCAAGTTTTCCTCCACATTCTTATATGTTTGATGATATATGAATTTGTGTGGTCAATATATATTTGGTCCCATATTGTTTATTATTGTAGATCTCTGTACTTTGAAGGTATTATGCTGCTTTGACTTTACAGGTGCTCTTTGAAGTGGGGTAAGCAAGGGAGGAGTGGCAAAGATCTGTTAGAGAGGAGAGGAAACAAGCAAGGAACCAAGTGAAGGATTGAGGTTGGTATTCTTTGCTTCTCTCCTATCTACTTATCATAAAGGAAAACGAGAGTTACTTTAATTTGTTTGTTTCTAAGATAGCTACCCGTCTTAGTGGGACTAGCAGCTCTGAATGGACATTAGATTTCCCGATAACACTAATGACATCAAGGCAAAGGTTGTAAGGCTCTTCTTTATCCTTGAATTAATACAAATGAATCCTTTTTTTCCATTGTATTGTCTTACTGAAATGATGAATGGTTTATAGTTTTTTAGATATTCATTAAGGCAATTTCAATTTCTAATCTCCTTGATCATTCGGTTAAGCTTGTTTGAATTGTGATGTTTCATATGCCTTTGATCCTTCTTATGTTTGTGATTTCAGGTCTTTTCAAGCATTGACAAGCTACATCGAGACAGAGCAGGGGACCTTCATCAAGTATTTTGCAAATAGGTAAGAGGATTATTCATCGTCTTTTATATTCATAATCCAAACAAAGTAAGCTTAGGAAAAGAGTTATTCAATTGTTTGTTTGTTTCTAGTTTTCTTTAGGATCTAGGGAGATCTCTCTTGTCAACAAGAGGGATTTATCCACCTAACATATGGCCAAATTGGCCTTCGTAGGTGGAGCAAAGAAGAATTTTGAGTTTTTGACAACCAGTAATAAGGAATTGGCAAAGAACTTGTATGTTGCGAAGCAAGAGGTTAAATAGCTCCACGCAGTACCTCAGAACGTAACTTCCACACTGGTCTATTTGGAGGAAATGAAGGCAATGATACTCGGTGGAGTATCTACACGTCAAAACTCTCAGGAATGTACAAGTTACAATCAATGTCATGCATGAATGGTCAATGTGATACAAAGGGGCACCTCTTGACTTGGGCAATAAAATGAGGCAACAGGAAAAGCTGGAGAAAGAAAGAGTGTGAATGTTGATCCAGAACAGAAAAAGACCCAACTTATTCATTGATAAAATTCAGGCCTCGTATGCACGATTATACAAAAATATGGATTTTTTGGTGAAGTCCTAGAGGATCCCATCATTTGGTTCACACATTGAAGCCAAACCTAGGAATCAAGAGATAGAAGAATACTTGGAGGAGCTTAGACATATTGCCACCAATGAATATTTGGAGGTGAATAGATAGAACATGCAGAACTACATCAATGGCCCTGTCCAAGTGAGGAAAATGTTACTCATGCCCCAGAAGGAATTTTAAACTAGTTCCAAATCATTGTACCTAGATCCATGGAGGCTAGAGTTCGCTCCCATCCAGAAACCATCACAGAGTACTAAGCTTAGCACTGATACGTGACCGAGAGACATCAATTAGAAGTTGTTGAGCTTAAGTTTTCCCAAACTCAATCATGATAGTGTTTTGTCTTATTAGGTTGTCTATTTGGCTCTACACTATTTTGTATTATATGGGTACAAGTGTAAATTGTAATATTATTTTGTAATTAATTTGTAAGCAGAATTCCAAGTGTCAATGTTGGAATGTGTAGAGTCATGATGTAATGTAATGAGTTATTTTGTAAAGAAGTTGAAGATTCATGAGGGAAGTCCAAAAGTCACAAAGAGGAGTTGAAGAGTCACCCCCTCTTGGTATAAATAAATCCCCATAACTCACGTAAAGGCCTTTTGTGAGCTAATCTTTTGGCTAGGCTTACGCTTAGAGTCGAGAGCTTGGGATTTTTTGTGAGAGCCTTGGCTCCTCCGTAGCGTAGAGGAAGTATATTTCTTTGGAGGAGTAGGTGATGTTGACTTCACGTTCCACTATTTGGGCTAGTGGTCTGTCAATGGTGTATGTATGATTGGAACTTTCACTTGATAAAAGCTTGGAGTTGACATGTTTTCATGCATATGCTGTAAATATAGTAGGACTATTCTTGTTATGTTTGCAATGTATGTTATTTAACTTATGCTTATGCTTATGAACTATTTTGTTTTCATTGTACGAATCTTGTTAAATGTGTGTTGTTGTTTAATTCATCATTGTTAACTTGTAAACTCTTTCAGATATTAGCTTGTGATCTCATTTATGCCTTGTGTTATTTTCAAGTTGTGTACTATTACAGGCTTTTAAGGGGCTCACTTATTCTCCCTTCTGTGTGGCAGAACCTTCATGCATCACACCTGAGTCTCTGCAAGGTCACACACTTGTTCTCACCAAAGTCATTATACATCACTCTATGCGTTACTACAACCAAGTCACATCTTTAAAACCCACTGCATAGACAATCGATCTGTATTCCATATGGGACTCCTACACCAAAGGTGTGAGGTCTAATTGGGACTTCATATCGAGGAGATCCCCTGAATGTTGGCGAGTCCATCACCATCAACAAGGGTAAATTTTATTATTAATTAGAATTTTTTTAGGACTCAATCCAAGTGGAATCAACTCTAAAGACCTTCGTTAACACGTGCTGAAATTTAGTAAAAAATTACTACTATTTTACTAAAGGATACTTCCAAAAACTCCAAAATTGTGAACTAGTAAACCAATCAAAGTAGCTTAATGGTGAATATAACTTTGCAAAGTTGTCCTGGGGATGCATCATACTTGTAGTTGTATAAATGACCTACAAAACCACTTATTTCAATCATTTAACCAATCTAACTTATAGAAAATGAAGCATGAATATTAAGTGCAAAAATTGGAAATGCAAGAATAAAAAATGCAAGTGAATAAGAAGTGCAAATGAGATAAATAAATTGTACAATAAGGCTCTAAGGCTCCTGGAATGGCCAAGCTCAAGGATAGTCACATTCCTATGAAGGAAACCAAGATTTAGAAGCTAAAAATGACACTAAATTTCATTACTAGAGTCAATCCAAGTACATCTCTACTAGAAATGAAAGTAGAGCTACTAAATAACAATTTTTCTTTACAAGAAGACTAAGAAATACATGCCCGAAGAGGCTAAGTTCAATTTCTACTTATACAAATTGATGGGTAAGCATCCTCGTTGAAAGGAGGCAACTTTCCCCTCCAAAATCCCTCAAAAAGTGGATTTGGTTCCCAACAGTAGGAATCTTCATTCAATGATAGGAAATACATTCCTAGAATTTCTCAATCACTGGATCTCCATAATCTATTCAATAATTTCATAATATCTAGTTCATTTATTACAATTTTCGTTCATCCTATAGTCGGGAGTAAGTCCCTATATTATCTCATTCATAATTTACTCAATATTCTCTCAATATTCTAAAAAAATAAATAATATTAGGCACATAATATGCAATTATCTTTACACTTTCCTAAGAACATATAAGCTAAAAAAAGTATTAACTGTAGAAGGAGATATTTAATATAGTCGTTATGTGCCTAAGAAAGGTTAGATGCCCCTTAATTTGTATCTAATTTGGAGGCCTATTAATAGGATCCACAATAAAAGCATGTCATGTTTGATCATTTAGTGGAATTGTGTACTTTCTAGTAGCATATGACCTTAGTCCCATACATGAAATCAAATTTAACCTCTTATCTAGGAAGGTCATTAAATACATCATTACTATATTTAAGAAGAAATTATAGTGTTATAAAAAAGTAAGAATAAGAGAAAAGTAAGAGGTGATTAACCCCAATTTAAAAGATCAAAAGTATCTCTATGTCATAGCTTGCTTTAAAAGAAAATAACATTACTAAAATAAGAACAAGATCTCATGCGCTCCGTAGTGAAACAAAGCATTAAACTAGTCCTATCATACAATGGAATGAAGGATATGTTATTTTTATAATAGTAAGAAGGTGGAGGATGAATCCTTCTTATAATGTTCTATATATGTTTACATTAAATCCCAATTTCAAAATATTTGTAATGATATCAATCTTCCCAACGTATTAACTCATCATAATTATGGAAAATTAATGAAGCTTCTCTCCCAACCTTTTAAAAATACAAATCTTTCTTTATCATTATTCTTGAAAGTAAACCAAAATTAATTTTAATTAACAATTACAATCATCATTATAATTAAAAAAATACTTAAAACCAAGTAAAATTACTTCAAAAACCATAACATTGCCTTCTCATTTTAAATTTTATAATTTTAAAGGAAATCCTAATAACATTTATTTTCACCATATGTTTACTAGTTGAAAAGGAATTTGAAAAAATGTTATACTCTCAAATAGTAAAATGTTAATAACTATAAACTTTTTATATCTATGTAATTTTAATAAACCCATTCATTGCTCTATTGATTTTGAATTAATAAAATTAATATATATATATATATATATATATATATATATATATATATATATATATTATATATTATGAACTATGCAAATATTTAAAATAGGCAGACCATTGTATTTTCATGCCAGCAATATAGATAACTTTTGATATCGATAACTTTGATTTTTACTTTTGCATAAGTGGCAAGTACTAAATCAAAGTTGCATATTAAACTTGTTTTTTAATAAATGTATCATTTTACTTAAACTTTTTTTTTAAACTGTCTAAATTTCTTTAAAATTTTAATAATAAATAAAAACATACAAATTTGTTAATTAACTAGAAAATAAACTTAAACATAAATTAAATAACGAGCTATTCATATTATATTAATTATAAATAATAAAATAAACCCCTCAAAACACAACACATCATAATTAAAAAATTGTAAAAAGATAAATTTTATATTAAAATTATATTTAATTAAAAATTAAATTTATTATAGTTTAAAATTTAAAACCTAATTTAACTTTCACATCTACCATCTTCCTTCCTTGTTTAATAATCATTAAATACATTTTAATATCATATATAATTAAAACAAAAACCATGTCAAATACAACTTCACTACAATATAGGTTTGAAACCCCAGGAAAGATCCTTCTCTATTCTTCACATTTCGAATCAGAAACTTCGGTTATTAGCAATGATTTTAAGGTTAAATAATGATCAAGGGTGGAAGGAAAGTCATACATCTTACAAGTTATTATACAGGTACTAACTTTTTCCAACCAAAACTGTGTTAAGAAGTAAAGGGATTTGGAAGGAGGTGTTTTCTCACCCTTTTCAATTTTCCCATCACTTGATTGATCATACCTTTAACTGCCAGCTTCAAATCCTATTTGATTGATTAGATTTTTCATCATAGAAGGGATAAGGAAAGTAGGGGAATACCACCTCCAGCCAATTAGATAGGTCGAGAGGAACAAGGTCTTAGAGCACATTTTTTTTCCAGGGAAGAAAATAAACAGCCATATTTTTATTATAAGAAAAATTGATTATATACGTTGGTATAATCGAAAGAGAAAAACTATATGAAGATAAAAGTCACTACGAAGATCTCCATCTTGAAAATTACAGAACATAAAACAAGATTTTTTTTCCAGGGAAGAAAATAAACAGCCATATTTTTATTATAAGAAAAATTGATTATATACGTTGGTATAATCGAAAGAGAAAAACTATATGAAGATAAAAGTCACTACGAAGATCTCCATCTTGAAAATTACAGAACATAAAACAAGATCCCAAGAGAAAGTTCTTGATAGTAGATTCGAGAAGATATATAAAATAGTTTGATGTGAAAAATCCAAAACAAACCAATATAATTTTGGACTTATCAACAAAAATCAGAAGATGGAAAAGTTGTTGGTGCTGTGAAACATTTCCAGAACCATAATTTTGAAATGTCTGGTACCCACTTAGCATTGAAGTCCCAGCTTGGAGAGGTCTTTTGCCACTGTATTTTGAGATATATATATGAATGAGAAAAACTAATGTCAGAGAACTCAAACTTCAAGACTTTATTCAGGCGCATCCAATTACATAGCAATGGAGGACAAACAATGGAGCATTCATTAATCCCATTTTAAAAAAATCTGAAAACTATTGATTAATTTTTTTTGGTGCAGTGCAGTAATTCTCATAGAGCAATGATTTTTGCCTATGCTTTTGAAATAGGGCGAGTAGATTTATGTTTTTCTCTAAGATGAAAGAAAAAAAGAAATAAATTATTTTAATATCAACTAAGTTAAAGATAGCTTATGGGACAAATTGTTTCTTCCTCTGTTTGATGTATTTGGCCCTTTTTATGTGAAGCTTCAAAATAAATGCTCTCAGCTTCTCAACAAACCCTTTTAGCATATCTGCATAATTTTCCCTGTTGCTTTTGAAGGCCTCACATTTTAAAATGAAATGTTTTATGTTTCCACTTTTCCAGAAGAACAAAAAATGCATACTCTTTCCTCCCACAGTTGTTTTGGCCTTTTCCAGTGCCTGTTTCACAACAGAGGTGATGAGAATTAGTCCTTCACTGAACAATAAGAATTTTGGCTCTCCAAGAGATATTGGCTTCAATGTATGCTTTTGGTTGATGACTATGAGTGGGATTAAACACTTCAATATTGTGCATTTTCTTTCTTGCTAGCTCCTCATCTCAGGTATGCTTGTGGAACTTTTCCTTAACAAACGTTTTTATTTCTTTGTTATTTATGAAATAGGCATTCAAGCAAATACCCCATTTAATAAACCAATTATTATTTTGTTGCATCCAATTATTTTTTCTCATATACAATCTATTATTAAAAATAATTTTAATCCATCTACCCTTTTCCATTTACGCTGGGTGTTGTATAATTTTTCACACCATCAAAATTCCTTACTGAAATATTGAAATTATTGCTATAGTTGGCTCAAATAACCTGCATCGAGATTTGATAAGAATTTGACCATATTCCGCAAACTATGCACAAATCCTTTCAAACTCCATGTGGGCCCTCCATACACCCGGCTACCATGTCCACATCATCCACCACGTTACCTTCGCGTCATCCACCACGCCATTGTACCCGTCCTAGTCATAGTCCTCGGGGTCTAGTCCTACCATCAACATGAGTCATCTTGACGTCACGGGAACCCTGACCAAATCAGAGTACACCAAGATCTGATGATGGACAACCCTTCTCATTGATGGTCCAGGTGATTCCGCTTCTTAAAACTACGAGCAAGATAACGTCTCCAAAGCATGCGGCCGAAGCCACGTGTCACTTACTGGAGTGCCTTGAACACAATTCCATTTTTCAATTGTTTTCCCAGCTATGCGAAAACATATCGTGCTACCCTCCGAGCCAACCGTCAACTCTAACAACCGGCACCGTTAGCGCCACTAGCAGCACGTTCACTGTAGCGCCCAGCCTAGTCAGTACGCAAGAGAGAGAAAGAAGGCAGTGCCCAGCCAAGAGAGCTAAGAGCTACCAAAGCCAAATCTAATGGGGCCCATGCCACAGCCAGAAGATCCTTCAAGAAATTTCTAGAAGTTAGTCAGAATTATAATTGGAAATTTTGTAACTAACTTTGAGTGGTTTTCCAAATACTACCAGCGGTTTAAAGTAGGGTTCAAAGATCTCGAGTGCCTATATATAGGGTTCATTTTGAAATTCAAAGGGGTGCGAAATCTTGGTTGTATGGGAAATTCTATCAAAAATTTTGATGAATTGTTGGGAGGTCTTGAAGCAATCTTGGGAAGCAACTCTTAAGTTGTTTATTTTTCTTATCATGTATGTTTCATACCACCTTATGTTATGAAATTTACTACTAATGAAATATAAGTTTATGCAATTTTCATGGCTTTTTAGGTTGTGAACTTAATTTGTTATGTAAATTGTGTAAAATTGTATGAATATTATTAGTTGAAATGAATGTTGGCATCAGTATGATGGTTTTTTCAATTTTGCAAGGTTTATCAAGATAGTTTGGAGAGTATTATTGATATTTATTGCAAGGATTTGGCAAGAAAATGGTAAATTTTAGAATTATGTTTCTTCTAATGGTTGAATTCTTAATTGCTCCTTTAAATTGGGTAAGCCCTGATTCTCCATCTTTCATCCATATTTTACGTTTTCATGTCAAACCCAAGGGTTGTGAATGCTCCTATTCAAGATCAACAGAAATGCAGTTTAGCAAAAACATTTAATGTCTGGTGGTTTTCCCTCAACCTTGTTTGGTGGTTTTCCCTCAACCTTGATTACCAAACAGATTTCTAATTTACAATAATTCGAATAGAATTTGCAAGACTTTCATGTGTGTCTCATATTTTCTCGAAGAGAATAAGATGAATTTTGGATGCGAATGATGAACTAATTTCCTGGAATGTTGGTGCTTTTGATTATGTTGCCTTTACTTAAATCACATTTGGCTACTAACAGAATTATATCTACATAAATATTTTAATTCGATGGCTATGATGTAATTCTTCATGCAATTTCATTGTCTTGTGACATTTAAAGAGGAAATTGAAATGCATGCATCTTGAACATGAGATGAAATTTTGTTATATTTATTGATTTCAAGTTTGAATCATACATTCATTTACGTAATAGATTTATAGAGACAATTTAAACATACAGATCTATTTACTTGCATTATAGTCATCCTACCTTTGACTATCATTAGGTTGAAGTACACGAGTTAGCATGTTATACTCAAGAGTCTCTCAAACATAATGAACACATTCATGATGATAAGATGACCATACCCACAGATTCAAAAAAAAATATCCCAAGAGCAGAGAGAAGATAGAATCACACTTAGATGTTCCCAAGCTCTGCATTACAACTCAACGTAGTGTGACGCTGGGGGACCAACGTCTCCTAGCACCATTGTCAGGCACGATTTGGATTCGCCCCCTAGGAAAGATGACATCTATTTCAGATCTTTGTGGTCGACAATGTCTACAATTATTAGTTGTGCATTCCACCTGGAAAATCCACTATCCAATTTCCTCCTTCCATATCAGTAAGAATCCAATCATCCTATTTACCTTATCCTACAATGACCAACCAACTCATACGGTTCCATTGTGCATACTTTGCTTACCGTACTTTTTCATATCAATAATTCTCCCATCATTTTGACATTCTTCTCCCTACCACACACATTTACACTAGCTTCATAAAGAATACACACCCAAAGTAATCCATATTGGTCTTTAATACCTCGCATCCTTAATCTTGAGTGTTTTTTGTACACCTCAAATTAGCGAAATAAAACCCTATTGGTCGAACCCTTAGTTACGCGAATAATTGGTACTCCACCTCCATTGTTATTAACAATGATTGATCAACTTCCTTGCTTTGAAGTTATTCATACAAATACTACACATTTATAGATAACACTTGAGTGTCCTAAGTCACTCAGTCCTAGGCACAAACTTGAAAATGTGACTCCACAAAAGACTGAGAAAACACAATCTTTGATTTAATCCACTACTAGGGATGTGATTTTACAACACTTATGGCTAGACAAGGTCAACCCCATAATCAACCTAATCCACCTAATCAACCATTGGCTTGGGTGGCAGCATGGTATGCCCATTGGCTTTGCCTCGGATGCTACATGACATGCTTGAAAATTATTTGACGTTGCTACCTCGGTTCAGTGGTGAGAAGAGTACGACCATCGAAGAACACATTAACGCATTCCAAGATTTCACTGAAAACTTCATGGTAGAGGATGAGGATGTCTTTATTAGATTATTCGTACAGAACATTAAGGGATATGTGTGAAAATGGTTTCATACCCTTCCTGCTAACTCTTTTACACTCATAGGAGGACTTGGAAAGGACATTCCGAGCCCATTGGGGTGAGAAAAAGGATTTTCAATACTATCTCAGAATTTTCATCGGTAAAGAAAAAGCCTTCTAAAAATGTAAAGGAATCCATGAATATATTTAATAAACTCTACAATAAGATCCCCAATGAGATCAAACCTACTGCCATGGTAAATTATACAACTACTTTCGAGTCGAATTTCTCTGTCATTCTTAGAGAGAGACAACCCTAGAACTTATCCAACATGCAATCTAATGCAGCTGAGATAAAAGGAAATCTAACCATGGTAGGAAAAATTGAGAAAGGTGGAAACAACGAATGAAAACCACAACCCAGAAAGGGAAAGGGGAGGAAACTATGACAAAGGAAAGAATAAAATAAAAGAGGAACTCGTCTATCCGTCTGATCTAAAATCACTCGTGAACGATCTTAGTTAATTAATTAAGGTATTACATACTCATGTGATGGGGTGTGTCTATGTTATTTTATGCAACGGATCGATAAGATTGTGAAATACACAGACACTGAAATAGTAAGAGAACACAGTAAGCAAATACATAAAACACAACAAGCTTAATAAGGAGTTCACCCAATCCTCCTGGGCTACGTCTCCTGGTCTACCCTTCAGTAGTGGCCTCTCTATTGTGTCTTAAAAAAGCAGAGTTTTACAACAATGAGCTCAAATTGATTCTCACTTAACAGATGATGATCAGTAGGGTTGTACTTGGATCCCCCAAGTCTCTAGAGTACACAGACTCCCCTTACTGAATCTCGACCTCAACTGGTCTGAATGGTATGAGTCCAACTTGGTACTCGATACCTGACAGGTATACACAAAAGAGTTGCTTGAACCTCTCAAGCCTTCTCTGGAGTTCACAAACTCTCGGACTCTCTCTGTCTCTATCTGCTCGATGTTGACTTTGCTCTGCAGGTCAGTTCGGCTTCTCTGTTCTCTACAATTTGCTTTACTTTCTCTTTGATCTCTTTTCCCGCTTCTTCTCTTTCCTTGTCCTCCGCTTCTCTGTTTGTTCATGGCTTAAAGCCAATCTGCTCCCTGACTATTTGTTTCTGCTTCCCGACTCTCTGGATATCCTACCTCTGTTTGTTGGAATTCCCCTACTCTGCGTCATCATCACTGTAACACTTCACAGAGAGGTGGCCACCTGTTTTTCTCATGAACTGAGTGTCAGTTCTCTTTGAACGATTGTTATTTCCATTGCTCCAAGATTGCTCGCGAAATTGTTCCCTCTGCCAACTCATTGGTCATGCCGGATCTCAAATCTTATCTGCCTCAGCCTATTTCCTTGTCGAATCCTGTCACCCATTGGATTGCTTCTCCGTCGTTGATCTGGGGCCTCCAAATCCTACGGTCTCCATCCATATCGGGTGGGTAAGTAGCATGCTCTTTACCCACACGATGTGAGCGGTTTTCTCTCTCATTCACCATACACGTGTCACCCGTTGTATGACATTGGGTGGGACTCAGTCGAACCCGCTTACCGCTTGAGGCCCTTCCGATATCCTACTGGTTTTAGTGTGGGGCCTGGCTTCTGATGGAATCGGCGATTTCCGTACGGTTTCATGCTTTCCTCATGATTGAGCGCTCGGGGCTTTCCTTCACTGAGGGGGATGCCCTGCGATACGTGATTAGCGCTTAGCTGCTAATCGCGTATTAGAAACTGCCTTCGTTTTTGGATCTGACTTCCCATTTTGCCAATTTGTGCCAGCGCGCGGTTACCCTGGGCCAACAGTCTACGCGCTTTGACCGAGGGTCCTCGTTGCTTTGTGTTGACCACAAATTGCCATTGTTCAGAGGTTATATCTGATAAGCTCGACATCCATAGCACTTTGAAACTTTGGTATGCGTTTTACAGAGTTCAGGAAATTGTAAGAGTGTTTGAGGATCCAATTCGAATCATGGCCTTCCCACTGAAAAATCTTTTGGACCACCAAAAGTTGGTTTTCAAGCATCGACTAAGTGAGGGTATAGTTGTCTCACTTGTCCAATCTCCATCCATTTCACACTACTTGGCTTTGAACCCTTGAGTCCAACCCTGAGGTACTCAACATCTCCCCTGCGCGTCGTCCTCACCTTCCTGTCTAGAACTGTGTCTTCTTGCAATACATTAAGATATTCAGGTAATAGATCATCAATAGAAGGCAATTAACTCTGCTCTTCGGGACCTTCAATTAACGAAGGTTCAAATAGTCTCAAGATGTTTGCATTAATGACTGAGTAGATGTGCATGTAAGCTAGTAAATCAAGGCAAAAAGCATTCTCACCAATTTTCTCAAGTATCTTGAAAGGTCCATACCTTATTGGCTTTAACTTTTTACCTTCACCTTGCATTATGTCATTGCTGATATACAGCTAGACTTGATCACCAACTTGGAAACTATGCTCCATCCAATGCTTGTCATGTCTTGCCTTGTACTTAGCTTGGATCTTTTCCAGCTACTCCTGTATTGCCTGGTGAATCTCCTAGATTTGTTCAATGAACTTGGTTGCCTTGTCCACATCACTGTGTCCATCAACTGCTATGTCTTTACCAAAGACAAAATCCAA
>APFE031130859.1:42220-52954 GCA_000404065.3 Pinus taeda
CTGATGAACCCCTTCTCGAGCAACTCCTACACCTGCTTCTTGATTTCTGCATTCTCTAAAGCGGACAACCTTTTATACCTGTGGCTATAATGGTTGTTTCATCTCCTGAGTCTGACCCCAAATCTTTTTGAATAGCTGCAGCAGTCTTCTTCTTCTTGCCCTCGAACTTCTCAGGTCTCATCTCTGGGTGCAAAATCCAGCAGTGTTCATCATCATGCCCATCCTTTTTATAGTGAGTGCATGAAGACTTTGTCTTTTGTGTAGTATTGACCTTCCTCTCTTTCCATTTTTGTTTTCTTTTCTCCTTATTCTTGCTTGAAGTGGGTTTGGATGATCCCCAACTTCTGGGTTCCCATTCTTTCCTCTAGCTTCTAGATGCATAGCTTGCATAGATACCTCATCTATACTAGTGGGATTAAACATGAGGATAGTGTGCCTCATGTAGCTGTGTAGACCACCTATGTACTTCAACAAAGTCTCAGGTGAGTCTAATGAAATTCCTAGAATCAAAGCTCTCTTCCTAAATTCTTGGGTGTATCCTTGTACACTTTGCCCTTTCAATTGGTGAAGAGTTTGCCAGCTCATCATGGCTTGTTGCATGTAAGCTAGTGGATGGAATTGCTTTTTGATTGCAGAAACAAATTCACTCCAAACAGAAATAATCTTACCATGTTTCTTCATGTCAGCTTGTGTCCTGCCTTCCCACCATACCAAGCTAGTGCCTTCGAGGCGCAGGCTGGCCAGCTGAATCTTACTCTTGTCTGAGTCGATACTCTACACTCTGCAATAAACATCAATCTATCTGATCCAATTATCCAGCTTCTCTGCATTCAACTGTCCATCATATATTGGTAAATCAAATTTAACATCTAATTTAATCAAAGATGTCTTCTTTTTATGTTCAGGGCTATTAGGAGGTGTGAGAAAGTTTTCTTCTTTCCCCTTGCCTTTTGAGTGGTCATGGAGGAGAGATTCTTCTTCTTATTTTTCTTTGGAGTGTGATGAATCCTCCTCTTTATCTTTCTTAAACTCCCTATACATTTCCTCTACCATGGACCTCATGGCCAGGAAAGTATCTATGAATTGGGGGTTTGGTCCCAAGGGACTTTCTTCTGACATTTTCTTCTTAGAAAAAACTCTTCCAATTTCCGGGTTAGTTTCGACCAACTCTCCTTCTCCTAATTTAAGCTTTGATCTAGTTAGCATTCAACAACAAAATCCAACACAAGTTTGTCTAACCTTAACAACCTAGGAGCTCTGATACCACTTGATCTGAAATCACTCGTGAACGATCTCAGTTAATTAATGAAGGTATTATAGACTCATGTGCTAGGGTGTGTCTATGTTATTTTATGCAAAAAATCGATAAGATTGCGAAATACATAGACGCTGAAATAGTAAGAGAACACAATAAGAAAATACATAAAACACAACAAGCTTAATAAGGAGTTCACCCAATCCTCCTGGGCTATGTCTCCTGGTCCAACATTCAATGGTGGCCTCTCTATTATGTCTTAAAAAACGCAGATTTTTACAACAGTGAGCTCAAATTGAGTCTCACTCAACAGATGATGATCAATAGGGTTGTACTTGGATCCCCGAAGTCTCTAGGTACACAAGCTCCCCTTACTGAATCTTGACCTCGATTGGTATTAATGGTATGAGTCCAACTTGGTACTCGATACCTGACAGGTATACATATAAGAGTTGCTTGAACCTCTCAAGCCTTCTCTAGAGTTCACAAACTCTCAGAATCTCTCTATCTCTGTCTGCTCGATGCTGCTTTTGCTCTGCATGTTAGCTCGACTTATCTATTTTATGAAATTTGCTTTACTTTCTCTTTGCTATCTTTTCCTATTTCTTCTCTTTCCTTGTCCTTCGCTTCTCTGTCTGTTCGTGCTTAAAGCCAATTTGTTCCCTGACTGTTCGTTTCTGCTTCCCAACTCTCTAGATCTCCTACCTCTGTCCGCTGGAATTCCCCTGTTATGTGTCATCATCACTGTAACGCTTCACAGAGAGGTGGTCACCTGTTTTCCTCACGAACTGAGTGTCAGTTCTCTTTGAACGATCGTTATTTCCGTTTCTCCAAGATTCCCGTGAAAATGTTCCCTTTGCCAACTCATTAGATATGTCGGATCTCAAACCTTATCCGCCTCAGCCTATTTCCCTGTCGAATCCAGTCACCCATCGGATTGCTTCTCTGCTGTTGATCTGGGGCCTCCAGATCCTACGATCTCCATCCATATCGGGCAAGTAAGTAGCATGCTCTTTACCCGCGCGATGTGAGCGATTTTCTCTCTCATCCACCGGACGTGTGTCACCCATTGTATGGCATCGGGTGGGACTTGGTCTAATCCGCTTATCGCTTGAGGCCCTTCCGATAGCTCACTGGTTTTAGCACGGGCCCCGCCTTCTCATGGAATCGGCGATTTCCGTATGGTTTTATGCTTTCCTCATGACCGAGCACTCGGAGCTTTCCTTCACTGAGGGGGACGCCCTGCAATACGTGATTAGTACTTAGCTCTAATCACGTATCTGAAACCGCCTCTATTTTTGAATCTAACTTCCTATTTTGCCAGTTTGCGCTAGCACGCGGTTACCATGGAACAACGGTCTGCGTGCTTTGACCGAGGGTCCTCGTTGCTCCGTGCTGGGCACAAATTGCCATTGTTTAGATGTTATTTATGATAATATCGACATCCATAGCACTTTGAAACTTTGGCATGTGTTTTACAAAGTTCAGGAAACTGTAAGAGTGTTTGAGGATCCAATTTGGATCACCGTCCTATCATAAAGACCCATCTGAAGAAAATATCGATGAGATGAATTGATTGAAAGGAACCTATCAAACAAAATTTCCAAGCTCAAAGTTGAATGTCTAAGAAAGAATCCTAATGAATCTCCTTGGAACGCCCCTTTCTTTTGTAAGTGATTACATCTTAAACAAATGAATAGGGATAGAAGACCCAAATGACAACCCATACAACCTCTAATAAGGAGAGACCTCAACTTACAAACTGATAAATATCCTAATGAGTATATGCAAGATGAGGACATAAACTAGGTTGGAGATCAAAATCTTGCTTTCTACATTGCTAAGGATGACTACACACGCTCTCTTCTGACATAATAAAATTGCACCTCGTATGATTATGAAGGGTATGGAGATTTTATAATCCCACCATCTTAGTGTTAGAATATTATATACTTTGTCCTCGAAGAAATTAGAAGGAATTATGACATGTGATCCACGATAGGAAGACCCACTGGTATGAGTTGACATAACAAACTGAACAAACTTGTAGTGTCATCACTTGATCCTAAACCAACTCAAAGTGACAGCCTCCCACCTCCCAAACCCTCAGGGAGAGCATAGGAAATCCCAATTAAGAAGAGAAAGAATACTCAAGATCAAAACCCAACCCCTACTAGAGAACCAGGAGTACCTAGGGAACCCTTTCCTCAATCACCATTGATTAAACCAATTAAATAAGCAAACGTAACTTAGTCCCCCTTTTCAATCTTGAGCAAGAACTAGGCAAGATCAAATTTCTCATTTGTTTATTAGAATTAGCACAAAATCTGACTTGTCAACTGCTAATATAGAAAATCATGATCCTGTCGAAACAGATCACTCACAATGACATTTTAAACATCTAGGAATACCTCCCTCATGTGGATTCCGGGCCTCATGTGGAAGAACAAGATGATTATAGTCCTCTCTTCTACATTACACTGAATGTTCACAATAAATCGTTGCACAATTGTATGCTAGATTCAAGGGTGGCTCATAACCTCATGCCCAAGTTGGTCATTATAGAATTAAGAATGGACATTACCAAGCCATACCAAAACCTTTACTCATTCGATTACAATAGAGTAAAGTATCCTGGTATCATCAAATATTTAGTGGTTTCCCTTACCCAAATATCAAACAAGAGTTTAGTCATGGATATAGTGGTGGACGATATCCTAACCTCATACAACATGCTTCTTCCAAGATCATGGTTCGGGAAGTTGGGGGGAACCCTCCAAATGGACCTATCATACACTACCATACCTATATTTTGGGGCCAAGAATGTAGACTCTACAGAGAGGCAAAGATTTTATACAACATCAGTGACATGAAGAAGTCCAAGAACATGTTGGTCTATGTTGCAGAAGAATTGATGGAATGTTATAACCTATCATTTAGCATTGAATTTTTAATTGAGACAAAATCAACACTCACTGAATAAGAACAAACATATAGACTGGGTTGTGTGTGGAAATTGTTCTTCAATGGAGCATGTTCTCGAGAAGGGATAGGAGTGGGAGTGATTTTAAAACCACCCACAAGACAAAACATTTTTCTCTCCTTTAAATTAGAGTTTGATGATTTGAACTTAAATAGGAATGCAACAAATTAAAAATATAACCATAAATATAGAGAAAGCATAAATAACACTTCATTTCATTAATATCATAATACTGAAACATGCTTACAAACAGAATGGAAATAAACTAGCTTGAGTGATGGTAGCTTATCTCTTAGAAGATATGTGATGGATACATGCCTCTGAACTGTGTTACAATGAGGTTCAAGGGCCTATTTATTATTTAACAATAAGGGAAAACCCTAAACAACCAAAACTTTAACCCTGAGAAATGGAATGCCAAGAGATTGTGGGTCCTGTTGGGGTTAGTTGGGCAGCCAACTTCCCAGGGTCATAATTTGATCATATTATCTTTGTTTGGCGCGTGTAATACCTTGTTGTAAATGTCTCTTTGAGTACTATAGGATTTATGGCTATGGGATTGTAGCGAATCTCAAAAAAATGTCGTTTAGGGGGTCAAAACTGCTCCGAAATTTCAGGACCCAAAAAACTGCTAAAAATAGTAAATATTGAAATAAATAAGGAAACAGATGAAACCAACTGGAGGTCTAAGTGGAATAGGCAGGTGGCCGACAATATCCACCTGGATCAATCCTCCCTCCTTAGGAAGCAATGGTCCCCATTGCGTGCAGAGCCTCCATGAGGTGAGGAAATTTTTGTTGAACCTAGTCCCTGGTGAACCTCTTGCCCTGGTGAAGGAGTTGACAAGTGGGCTTGCCAAAACCCTAACCCCAGGAGATGGAATGCCAAGATATTGTGGGCCCCATTGGGGTTAGTTGGGCAACTGACTTGCTAGGGTCGTAACTTGGTCATATTATCTTCGTTTGGCGCGTGTAATACCTTGTTGGAAAAGTATTTTTGTGTACTATAGGATTTATGGCTACGGGCCTACAACAAACCTAAAAAAAAAAATACTAGGGGTTCAAAACTACTCCTAAAGTTCAGGATACGAAAAACTACTAAAAATAGTAAACGTTGAAATAAATAAAGAACAAATGAAACCGACTGGAGGTCTAGGTGGGATGGATGGGTGGCCACCAATATCCATCAGGATTAGTCCTCCCTCTTTAGGAAGTAATGGTCCCCATTGTGTGCATAGCCTCCATGAGGTGAGGAAATTTTATTTGAACCTGGTCCGTGGTGAACCACTTGCCCTGGTGAAGGAGTTGGCCTACTTTGACAACTCGATATAGTAGGATCCTCTATTGGCAAGTGTTCTTGATCTATGTTCCAATATCTTATCAGTTGTGGCATGTTCCATGTAGTCTGGGTTTAGCTCTGTTGGTGTGAGTTGTTCTGCAATGTCAAATGTGTCCAACAATGGTGGAAAGTATGGTTGAAGGCAGTCTACATTGAACATTGGGTGCAGACCAAGGAACGGTGGGATGTTGAGCTCGAAGGAACTTTCCCCTATAGCCTTGGTGATGGTGTATGGCCCATATCTGTGTGGGAAAAGCTTGCAGTGGAGTCCAACGAGGCACTCATTTTGCAAATGTAGCCAAAATTTTTCATCCACCTAGAACTTGTGCGATACTCAATGTTGATCATGACTCTGCTTGTACTTAGAATTAGCTCTATCCAATATACCATTGACGTGTTGGCAGATGTGTTAAATGCGCTCAACGAAGTTGTTAGCCTTGTTGGCTTTGGACTGGACGTGCCTAGAATCTAATTGAGTAGCTGCAAATGGTATGGCTACATCAATGGGACATAATGGCTAAAATCCCAACCCTAAATAAGAGGCTATGGCCCATTAAGCTATGGAGAGCTCTGTTGTAGTTGTGTTGGACAAAGGCGAGGCTTTCATGCCATGTGTGTAGATGCTGTGAGTTGTACGTGCACATAATGTGTATGATCACCCTGTTGAAGACCTATGTTTGGCCATCAATTTGGGGGTGGAACGTCGTGGAATTAGTAAGTTTGGTATCCAACATCGACCAGAGACTTGACAAAAATTCTCTCATGAATTTGTTTTCCTGATCTTAGATAATGGACTATGGGATCCCAAAGTGTACCCACACTCGCTCAAAGAAGATATTAGCAGTGGTCCATGTTGTCATACTCTTCTTGCAGGCCGCCATGATGGCCATCTTAGAGAATCTGTTGACTACCATATAAACGCAATCGTTGTCGTCCTTAGTAGAAAGAAGGCCCAACATGTAATCCATGGAGATGGATTCCCACGGTTGACTCGAAGTAGGCAGTGGAGTATATAGGCCTTGCTTCTTGATGGTTTGTTTGGAAATGGCACATGCGGTGCAAGATCTAATGTACTTCCCAACATCTTGACGAAGTATCGGCTAGTAAAAATACTTTTGCAGTATTGCCAAAATTTTCTCTACTCTAAAATGTCCAGTGACCCAACTATAGTGCACCTCCCAAATCATCTTTGCACGCTCGCTTAATGGAACAAAGATGTGTCCCAAGTGGTATAACAATGCATCCTATAGGTGAAAATTTGGAACTTGTTGTGTTGTACAACAACACCCCATTTCATAAAATTTTACCTTCAAAACTATATTATGAAATGGGTCCCTTTTAGATAAAATTGGTATCAACTTATCATTCCTCAAAAGGTCCGAAAAGAAACAAAACATTATAAAACCTTTTGAGTCAACATATAATCGGTCTTATAATAAAAAATGAATAATTCTTTATTATTGTGATAAAGCGATTGCAAGATCGCATATCACAATAACAAAGGATGCATAACAAAAGACCCATTGGTTTTCCCTGATGCGACAAGCGCGAATAACTATCGGATATTGGGAAGGTAAGAAATCATAACAAAAGGCCCCCTCTCCTTGCTCCGATGCGATATCGCTATCAGCGATCGGGGAGTGTAACATGCATGCAACAAAAAAGTCCCCTTCTAAAAACTCCCGATGCGAATTAGCGATATCGCCATCGGCGATCGGGGATTTCGCGATGACACCAATATAACTACTCAAACATTCATTCGATCTCCAATTGCGATAAAGCTAAGCGCGACTTTCAAAAAGGATTGATAAGGCTTGGGTATATTATATTAAATCATTATTAAAAGACTTTTTATTCTCGATAGTGATTCACTTGCGATCAACTGCCAAAAAATCAAAGCCACACTTAAATGAACTATTCGGCGAATAAACGATATGATGAGCATTTAAATGATTGACAGGTTTAAACGGCCAATTAATGGAACATTTATGCCAAAATCTCTTCAGAGATTGTATCCGCGACAGTCTTATTTTAATCCTCCATTATTCATTGATTGATATAATTCTTTCATACTTGGTTTGCACCACCTATTTTCTGCATTATGTTCATTTTATCTCCTGCGCAGAGCTCCTCCGAAGCAGCGAATTTAGGCCAAATGGGGAAGATGTCTAAGAAATTTGGAACAGCTTCAGCTTCCGCAGTAACAGGACAACATACTGCCGATCCGGGACCAAGTAAAAAAGGATTAATCTCAGACATCACATGTCTTGGTCTCGGTAATACTACTTGGTAGAGCATCTATAATCTGGTTGAAGCTTAAGAGCATCAGGAAACATCAGTACAAGCTACAATAGGCTCGAACTAGAAGTCCGAGACTACCCTAAAGGATTTGGCCGATTCTTACTTACACCGGATAGCGACTCGAGAGAAAATTCTCCCATACACAAATGTGGTAAGGTGGGCAGTTGAGGAAAACCCAATTACAAACAGAACATTTTGCGCTATTGACGGGAGAGTCTTCGGTTCATTTCAATCCAATGATTTGAGACAAATGTATCATTTTCTCGAACCAGAGAAGAAGTATAACAAAGAATTTTTGGAGAAGTTCAGAGATGAAAATGAAACTGAATCAGAACCTATACGGGAATGGAGACAGAACCCCGTGAAACACAAGCATGAGTCCTCGGGTAAGTACTCTGTCGATTCCTTGTGTTCTCCTTATTGTTATGCTGGAGCGATGATGTGTAGGATTTGGGGGTTGCACGACTCCTCAAAATTTTCAATAGAGATGGTACCTTTAATGGAAGCAGCAGTCAATAGCGAAATAATGGATTGGGGGAATATATTATCTGATAAGTTAGCGACAACTATTCTTGAGTTCAGAAACAAAACCCGCGTTACTGATAGGTTTATTCCTCCATTTTACTTTAGTGCCTACATCTTAGATACTCTCTGTTTTAACTCCGAATTTCCTTTGCTGGGGTGGAGATGGACTCCACAGGACCCCATTCCCATTCATATCTATCACGAGAAGTTGTGGAAAGCCCATTATAAACACCACCTATATCAAGTTTGCAATGGATTTATGTTTCCCATTTACTATGCAATTTTTGACAAACCTACTCCTAAGATTTCCTCACAAGTAGAGATTGACTTGACAGCCTTAGGAACCTGGTTTGGAGAAGAAAAATTTACATATGTGAGAGTTTTCGATAGTCATGCCAGGCCTCATGTCGTCCCCTTGTATATACCCGACAAACTATTGGCTCAAGAGATAGCATATCAGCTTACATCCGCAGGAGCTACCAAGACTCTGAGGAATTCAAAGAAGCAAGTTTGGCCTCCTTTTCCTCTAAGGTGTGGAGTTTACACTCTGCATGACTATAAGCATGCAGAGAAAGAAGCAGAAAAGATAAATATATTGAATCTTGCCACTCTTCCTAACAGACGATTTGATCCAAACAAAGTCGTCTATAATGTATTAGAATAGGCAAAACTCACTAAGTTTGAACATAAAGAAGATGAGTTTGATGACCTATTCTCCTGGGCCGAGTCATTATTTCAAGTTCAAGTGATAGCTAAAATGAGATATCACGACGACGGGTTAGTCAAATTTAACAAACTTAGAGAGCAGAGGTTGCAAATTTTGCTTCTAGATTTGTTAGCCACTTCCCCGATGACACAGTCAAACGAGCGTGAACAACGACTTACCAGCGAACCTCCTGCTACATCAAAAATTTTTGAAGAAGTCCAAAGAAAAGAGTAGGAGGAACTCCAGAGGCAAGAACAGGAAGAAGTATAGAGGAAAGAACAAGAGGAAGTGCGGAGGAAAGAGCAAAAGAAAATACATGAGGAAGAACTGAAAAAGGAGTAGGATAAGAGCAACAAGGATGTGAATGTTGATACCCAGATTGACCTGAGATTGCTCCAGGAATGGAAGCAATTCGATTCAATCATAAGCAATCTAGAAAGCTCAAGAGATGTCGATACATCCAAAGTGACTGATACATAGGATACAATGTCAAAAGAGGTTCCAAGCGAAGGAACCAGCGGTCTACCCCCTACTACAAACTTAGAAATAATTCCCAAAGATCCTTCGGATCAAATCATTTTGCAAGTGGAGGATATATCTCCATTGGATGTCTTTTATAGCCCAAAGCACAGGGCCGTAGTAAAGTGACAGCGGAAAAGGAGAAGGATTGATCAACCTTCCCTGTTCCCTGAACAAACAGTGACAACCAACGTAGTTTGGAAGGAGGAGTTCGATCCTTCCAATGACCTAACAAAGTTGTCCCAATATGATGGAGCCTATTCGGCGGCCACCATGGACAAGGCATCGAAAGTGAGTAATTTGTTAAAAGAAAAAGACCAGGCAATCGCTTTGTTACAAGCATAACTATCGGAGGCACAACAGAAAGCAGAACAATTAGAACAACAATTGTCAACGTAGCAACAATTAAATAATCAACTGAACAAGCAGTTACAAGAAGAGAAACAAAGGGTAGATTCGAGCGTGATTCAAAGGCAGAAAGAATTACGGAGGCATTAGAAAAATTGAAGACAATGAATGAATAGATGGTAAAGACAAAAGATGAGCAAATTGCTCAATTATCAGGTCAAATAGAGAAGTTCAAGAGTCTTCTGCAGCCTGCCGATTTCAGAGCAGAAACACTACAGATTAATAAGGCACTGGTAACAAAAATAAGATTATTGTTTCATGAAATTGCTCAAGTTGAACCCCTGTGTGACATAACAACATCAATAATCGATAAATCAATCGATGCTAGACAAGACTTAGAGCAAGTCGATGAGACCTTAACAGATTTTCTTACTTGGCAGGACACTAATGAGGGACATGCAACAAATTTGCCTAAAATCCTAGAATCCCATAAAGAAATTCTATTCATGGAGTGGTAGTCCCAATTGATGAAGGTAGAGAGAGCAGTTTCTAGATGCAAATTATCCCCAAGTAATTTTATTGAATTGATTAACAATACTCTCTATTTATCTAATATGATCTCTCAATGTACACCAGGTAAATTACTATTGGCCAAAACATTGGAGCAATCATGTTATCAAGAGTTGGAAAAGAATGGGAGATTGATCACAGGTATTAAAAGTTTAACTTGGGACACCTATTGGTTGTTCCTAGTAAAA
>APFE031130865.1:0-27596 GCA_000404065.3 Pinus taeda
CAAATTTAAAATAAAACTACTTAAATTAATTAAACAAGTAAAGTATAATACTTAAATAAATACATCAAAATAGACATCATTTTTAAATTTCAGCTTTATTATAAATTTATCAATTGGAAACTACACAATTATGAATAATGTTAAACAAAATAGAAAAATATACTTGAAAATAAGAGGCACTTGAAAATAAGAGGCACTTGCCATACATTGGGATGATATGAAAATTGTGAGGAGCAACATGTGTATGTGATGATATACCAAAATATAATTTTTGAAAATTGATATATTTAATGTTAAAACTCTAAACAAAATAGAAAAATATACTTGAAAATAAGAGGCACTTGCCATACAATGGGATGATATGAAAATTGTGAGGAGCAACATGTGTATGTGATGATATACCAAAATATAATTTTTGAAAATTGATATATTTATTTTTAATACTCTAATTGTTGCTATAAAAATAATCTTTATGTGAAGAAATATAAATTTACAATTTTAATATATAAAGTTCAAAACCACATACATATGCCCACTTTTATTATAATAAAAATAAAAAATTAACCTAAATATATATTCATAAAATTATCATATTGTACAATAAAATTTTTTAAAACTATTTAACCATGTAATTTTCATAACTTTAAAAATAATTAAAATACATTATATTAAGCACAATGTCATATGTGTATAATCATATATACACAAACAACACTTAACACAACAAAAAACACAACACATAACAACACACAACACATCACAGAACACAACATTAATAACTATTAATATTTGGTGTATTATTTGTATAAATTTTAAATATTAATTTTTATTAAATAACAAAGTTTTAGATGTGAAAATTAATATTCAATCAAAAATTATAAATGTAATCTAAGAGTTCATTTTTACTAAATCATTTGTTGTGTTGGTTTGTATATAAAGGTCTAATATGAAAAAATTGTAAATGTGAAAAAAATGTGAATATTGTAATTTTACAGGTTCATTTTTACTAAATAATTTTTACGAGTCATTTGTAATTGTAAAAATTGTGAATGTGAAAAAATTTGTGGTCACTTGTAATTGTAAAAACTGTGGATGTGAAAAAATTATGAATAATGTAATTTTATGAGTTCATTTTTATTAAATCATTTGTAGTTGCTATATGAAAGTATCATGTGAAAGCAATTGTGAATTGTGAATATGACCTATCAAATTTTAAAATGTAAACTTAATTAAATAAATTATAAACCAAAAATTATTAAATGTCATTTAATAAATACAAGTAAAATTTTAAAAATAAAAACATAATTTAACCAAAAGAAAAAACATTGGGAAGAAAAAAAATGCAAAAAAAATACAGAACCTAAAACAAATGAGACTCCTTCAAAGATAGCTTTGGCCATGCTATCTTTGAAGGTTGTGAGAAGGGTCAACCCCCTCTCAAAATAAAATATCTTATTATGTATTAAAGTATAGTTTGAGTGAGTACATCAAAGATAACATTACAATTTACAGTTACAAAAATGTGATTCTTCAACACCCTATTCTTCCACTACTTTCTGCTTCCCACTACTTTCTTGCTTCCCACTACTTTCTTGTTCCCTGTTTTCACAGTTACATAAAATTGTGAGAATTTACTCTACCTTTTCAAAAATGACTCTGTGAGAAGAATTTATTCTACCTTCTCAAAAATGCACCTACATAAAATTGTCACAATACTCTGCATTTGCTTTGGAGTCTAAACACTTCCCATTCTCTGCATCTGCTTTGGAGTCTAAACACTTCCCATTTCTTCTGATCTATTTTCTTGATACCTATTTCATAACATAAGCTTAGAGTCATGATAATAATTTTATTTTAAAATAATAACAATTAATTAAATATTTTCCAAGATCTAATTTAAAAATTAAATAAACTATTATATAATAAAAATTAATCTATTATAATGAACATTTCCATAAAATTCATATTAAATTGGGAAAACAATTCAATCATCGAAAGCCCTCTCTAGATCCACTTGTTTCATGAGATGAATTTACAACAAAATAATAAAAACAAAAGCAATAATTACCTATCCTTTGGAATTTAAATACAATAAAAATTAACTTATCATAAATTTCACACACGAAATAAATAGTGATAAATTACAAAACAATATCTACATACTATTTTCTAGATGACTAAGTCTAAACTAATTAGACCATTCGATTACTAAGGTAAAGCTCTAAAATGCAATAATATGGCCATTTAAAATTAACAACTGATTACACGCGAAAGGCTTAGAGACAAGCTTTAAGCCTGCCTGGATTGGGTGTTCAGCCTGGGTGGGGAAAGAGCGGATACAAGCTGAGCCCTACCTGTTTACAATTGATTTTCTGTCATCCAGGGCTGGCTCTGTTTCACTCTTTATTCCATGAATTTTAATCGTTACTGGACTGGCCAACTCCCTTTCACTCTTCCAGAGTTCCGAAAGGGTTCAGAGCCGGACCTCTCCAATGTAGGAAGTCTGTCTGAATCAAAAGAAAATAGGACGCTACTTGCAGAGAACGAATGAAGGCTTCCCTATGGGACTACAAACGTTATTGGAGAGATAGACCTGCCTTAAAAAAAGCTTAGAGACATGCTTTAAGCAGGGCTATAGGAAGTCTGACTGAATCAAAAGAAAATAGGACGCTACTTGCAGAGAACGAATGAAGGCTTCCCTATGGGACTACAAACGTTATTGGAGAGATAGAGACCTGCCTTAAAAAAAAAGCTTAGAGACATGCTTTAAGCAGGGCTACCTGCAGTCTACAATTGATTTTCTGTCATCCAGGCTGGCTCTGTTTTGCTCTTTATTTTCTGAATTTTACTCGTTACTTGACTGACCAACTCCCAATAATGTGACTCAGTTGAGAGAACTTATAGAATTTGCAATTTATATAGGAAGTTCCGTCAAGGGTTTCAGAGGTATCATGGCACACTTCAGTGATCTTAACAATAAGATCAATTAATGGATGGAGGCTGCAAAGGGACCTCCAAAGGGACTACTTTTTTATTTATGCAAATTGTAACACTAAAGCAGCATCGGTCAAAAGATTTTAACAGAAGGTGAAGCTAAATGATGGCATTAATAACTTAAATTTGTCTACAATTGATTCTCTCAGTATATTTCCATGCACCCCAACATTATTGTGGCAAAGGACACAAAATATTTAGAATGAAAAACAGCCAGTTTTGTTTCCTATCAAATTGTGATCAAGGAGCCTGACAACTTTCTCAATCATCCAAGGCTGGCTCTGTTTAGCTCTTTATTTCTTGGATTTCACTCCTCATTTCTTCACTGACCAACTACCAAGAATGTGGCTCAGTTGAGAGTACTTGATAGAATATGCAATTTATATAGAAAGTTTTGTCAAAGGTTTTGGCACACCTCAAATAGCTTACCAATAAGGATCAATTTAAATGGATAGAGGCTGTAGAAGGGGCTACCTTTTGACAAATGAAATAGGCCGAGCCCTGTATTTGCACTTCAAGATTTCTCATAGACTTTTGAAGTGGCATATAATGCTTTGTGAACTGGCATGAACACCTTGGTCATGCAAATCAGCATCCTATTGCTTTTCAAATTAGAAATAAAGTAGAAATTGAGAAGTTGTTATGCATTTATGATTAGGAAATGTTGACCCTTGTGTTATAGAAAAATTCAAGCCATATTTATTGGGAAAACACCTCAAAATCCAAAAGGAGGAGCATGAAACTTTGAAGTATTCATTTTCCCAGTGAAATTTTAGTGAAATAGGAAAGTTAACTACAAAGTTTTCACTTTGAAATTCAATATAAGGACATAAATAATGTTTAAGACAATTTCATATCTATGATATCTAAGTTGCTTGTCAGATCTATGGTAGAAATGGGAAACTCAAAAAGGACCCAATACTAGGGCAGTGGGTATACATTTTTAGTCAATCTGTTTTTTTAATAAGAATTGTACATATCTGGTACAGAATTCTATATTTTAAGAAGACAAAGAATGTCATTCCCCACCTTTTATTGGTCACTTATTGTAGGTTATGAATTGGTTTGTTCTAGGTTAATAGTGATGTGGCACCCCCACCATTCCTAATTATTGAATGTATAATAGGTGATCATCTCAATAAAAATATTCTCACCATTGGCATCCAACTAACAAGAATCCCTAGTTCATCTGAATGTTCTCATGCTCTTGTACCCTTTCCTCCCCATCCAAAATACCCTTTCTTCCCCATCCAAAATACCCTTTCTTGAGCATAGCTTCATGGACATATCCTTTTCATTGGCATTCTACTTTCTACATGTATTTCCCTTATTTTTAATGGAGAACCCCAACAAAAGGGATAGAAAGTAGAAAACTAACCCCCATGGCTCATAATACTGACCCAAGACACCTCTTAAGATAGATTAAGGAAAAAAGGTTCACAAGGGTGGGTTACAACTGATTACTAGGTTACACCATCCACCTATATCCATGCTCATTTCTGGCTCCATGTTTCATCTACCTTACTAGTGGACTTATGACACCTTTAAGATCTATTACTAGCTCATTCCTAAAGTAGCTTTAAGGTTACATTTTAAATCAATTTAATGGTTCTTTGTGAAGCAATTTTAAGAATACAATTTAAATTAATTAGAAAAAATTAAAAGACAAAAGGAATCTAACTAGTGAAGGTAACCATATACATTAGGCTCCTATATTATAACTGTCAACATAGTGAAGGGATAGTTAGTTTTACCCATATACATATGTTAAAGGCTCCTATGTTCCTATGTGGTCACAAAAATTTAAATAGTAGAATTAAAAATGTTCAAACAGTGCAAACCTTTTTACATTTTCTTTGTTCATTTTAGCAAGAGATGCACTATGAGTTGGGATAAGAGGTGTCCACGAAAGCTATGGTGGATATTATAGAAGGAGGGTAAAAGAATACATGGGTGAATTTTTTTTGGTAAACTCTTTCATGCACTAACCTTTTACTTTTCACGAGGGTTAAGTTTTTAAGCTATCCATTTCTCTTACCTAGTGTGTTTCCATCTAGTGCAATCTAATGCACTTCTGGCCTGGAAAGACTCATTCCATGCATCTTAGATGGCATACACGCATTGTTTCTCTAGGACTAGTAAGTCTATCCATGCTCCCTAAAATAGGGTTGCTCAAGCTCGTTGAGAAAACTAATAAATGGGGATTGATGAATATGAATATTACAGGTGTGTTTCCATCTAATGCAATCTAATGCATGGGTGGCCTGGAAAGACTCATTCCATGCATCTTAGATGGCATACCAACCATTGTTTCTCTAGGACTAGTAAGTCTATCCATGCTCCCTAAAATAGCTTTGCTCAAGCTGGTTAAGAAAACTAATAAATGGAGATTGATGAATATGACTGTTACAGGTCATTGATTGGTTAATCATCTCACCCCAAATGTGTGTTACTTTGTAAGTTCAACATGGCCTGGATTGTGGGTCACTCAGCTATATAGGGAACCTCCAATGACCAAATTCAGTTTACAAAATGCAAGAGCTAAGAGAATTATAATAGAATTGGAATCAAAATTTAACTTAAGTATTGAACTCCTACAAACAGTGTCTAAAAAAAATAAATTCTAGAAACCCAAAATTTTCTTTGGGTTTCACCATTAGAAGGTTTTATGCTAACACTAAGAGACTTTTAGAGGTCACTTAATGTTTAATAATCTCACCCCAAAATATGTATTAGTTGATAAGCTCAACCTGTTAGTTTATAAGCTAAACATGGCTTGGACTGTGGGTCACTAGCCTAAATAAAAAAACTACCAATAACCAAAATATGTTTGCAACATGCAAGGAGAAAAAAAAAATATAATAAAATTTTATTCACATATTGAACATCTACACACAGTTTCTAAAAGAAAAATTCTAGAAACCCCAAATTCTTATTCAAATTTAAGCATCAAAGGGTTTTTTGCTTTTTGCTGGCACTAATGAGCATCAATAGCCTTATTAACAATAACCAATACCAAAAAAGTAAAACCCAAAGACATTGAATATCTAAGAAAAATATCAAAGACTATGAAAATTTTCCCAACTTTTGGTGTTTCTCTAAAAATGGCCAATGACCAAAATCTGTGTGCAACATTCAGGGAGATTAAGAATTATAATAAAATTCAAATAAAATTTCTCACATATTGAACATATATAATCAGTTTCTAAAAGAAAATTTCTAGAACCCCAAATTCCCAAATTCTTAATTCTTCAGATTTAAGCATTAGCCTGCTTTATGCTGGCACTAATCAGCGTCAATAACCCTATTGAAGATAACTAGTACCAAAAAAAATAAAACCCAAAGACATTGAATAACCAAGAAAAACATCAAAGATTATGAGAAATTTCCCAATCTTTACTTGCAAAGTACAGGTGTATCTAAACCATAAATAAAAATGACCAAAACATGTTTGCAACATGCAAGGAGAAAAACAATTATAATAAAATTGAAATAAGATTTTACTCACATATTGAACATCTACAAACAATTTCTAAAAGAAGTTTTTTTAAAACCCTAAAATCTTCTTCAGATTTATGAATAGACAAATTTCTAATTAGCATCAATAACCCTCTTCAAGATAACATATACTAAAAAATAAGACCCAAAGACACATCAAAGATTATGAAAATTTTCCATATGTATCTAAACCCTAATGTTATTTAGTACACCTACATTATACCTTTTATTAAAAAAATTAATTAAATAAGAAAGAAACTAAAAGCTAATGCTCACCTGCACAGCATCGGTATTTTCAGCCACTTTTAACTGGTGGTATAATTCATTCTTCCTGGTCATATATTCTTCCTCCCTCTGCACTTGAAGAGGAAATATGACAACTTAAGCTAAAGTAAAGAAAAAAAACACAATAAAATGTTAATACTCATCCATCCATTAGACAATACATTACATTGTAATTTAAAAATTCAGATAATGCAGAATGATAATGTCAATCTTGACAGAATGAACAGGTTCTTGAGGGCAATTTTTTTTAATGGGTTGGCCAGGCTGTTGCAGTTAAAAGATAGAAACATCACTGTGCAACATTTTCCGAACGACATTTTGCTGTAAAGACCCCATTAATTTATTTCTACTTCCCCTTTGTTATTTCTAGATTGTCCTTGAGTTTAGCTTTTGTAATTAAAGATTTGCGCCCTCTGGTCTTCCCCCCTGTCTTGGAAGGTTAGAGCATGCCAAGACCTCCAAATTGCTCAAGAGAGCCGCCCTCACAGCCCCTAGGACGAAGGTTATACAGTTCGGCAGAAGAGGAAGGGAGCGGCGAAGGCCCCAACACAGAGAACGTGCCGAGGGGAGGGGATACGGTTTGCGCACTTAGGATTATCAGGCGTCAGATTTGGAATCGACAATGACGGCGGGGAGCTTGCACTCTCAAGTTTCAGTGTATGCATAGAGGTGTGATGGTTAACAGTTTCATTCATTTCAAGCACAGACATAGAATTAATAAGATTATGAACCAGTGGGGGAGAAGAAGCAATACCCGGGAGAGAGGCCTCATTGGCTGTCGAGGTACCTCGGAGATCTGTAGCTCCAGACGTCTGGGGCAGGCTGGCCATCTCCATCTATTCTGCTTCCTGCGATCCAATGACATTAATGACCTTTTGGCTTGCAATTATAGTTCCTGCATTGCAATTATTTATGTATATGCTTGAAATGTCAGTGCTAGAATTAAGGTCATTAAGGCCATAGGAGAAAATTTAAATAACAAATAAAATAGTGTATACCTTCTCAATTTCCACCATCAAATATTCTTTTCAGCCTCACTCTCCCTCTTGATCCCAACCAGCTAATAGTGACCTCTCAAGCCAGAACCAAACAAGCAGCAAACAAACCAAATCTAAATCAACAAACCATTTCAAAACAAAAACAAAATAAATGAAAAAAAAAAACTAAAAATCACCAACAAAATTCAAAATATAAACAAATAAGCATGGCCATGCTAAAAAAAAACCAAAAATATTAAAATCCAAAGAATTTTAAAACACAGAATTCCACTCTTCTCCAACAAACCCAAAATCTGTTTTACTCTACTACCCAATTTCTTCAGTCCTCCAATCTCCATCTGGGCTTAGCAGCCAGTCTGAACAAGCCCACTCTTCCACTCTGCCAAGATTGAACACCATCTCCCGGCCAAGCTTGAACAACATCTTCCACTCTTCCTCTGTCTGTCGGCCAAGCCTGAACACCATCTCCTGGCCAAGCTTGAACAGCATCTTCCGCTCTTCCTCTGTCTGTCGGCCAAGCCTGAACACCATCTCCTGGCCAAGCTTGAACACCATCTTCCACTCTCGGCTCTTCCTTTGTCTTCTCTAGGCCAAGCTTGCTGTTGCTCTATTCATTTTTCAATTGCTGCGTAATTGTAAGCTTTCAAATGCAGTTTTTCCCAATTTCAAATCCGCAGGCACAAAGCCCAAAATAACCGTAGCCCTAGAGATTATCAAATTTTTTTTTCCAATTTCAAATCCACAGACACAGAGCCCAAAGTAACTGTAGCCGCAGAGATTATCAATTTTTTTTTCCCCAATTTCAAATCCGCCTACACAGAGCCCAAAGTTACCGTAGCCGTAGAGATTATCAAATTTTTTTAAAATCTGCCAGCCGCCCACAGAACCCAATGCAACCTGACAGGCTACACATTCATTTATGTGTGAGAGGGAAACGAAAGCATAGACACCTAGACAATTTCTCAAGCTTAATGTAATAAAAAAAAAAACCGATAATCTAACCAAGAATTCCATTGGACTTCTTTGTTCTACCTTCAAAGATCAACTTGTTTCATACTTTCCACGCACCCCAAGCAATAAATATGGGCAAGGCTTTGAATCTAGCTATGTTGTTTCCCAACCACAATAGGCATTGGTCTAGTGGTGAGATAGGACCACTCTCCTACAAGTTAAGGACACCAAGAACCTCTGACCAAATAGTCTTTGAAAAATTACAAGCAAAGAACACATGGTTTATAGTTTCTTCATCCTTAAGACAAAGAGCACAAATGTTTGGCCCCTAAAGTCCCTTTTTTAGCAAATGATCCCATGATAGAGTAAGGTTTTCAAGGGCCAATGAAATAAAAACCTTCAACTTATGTGCAGCAAGCCATTTCCAAATACTTGAATTCCACGACCTGGTCCTTTGAGAAAAAAGAAGAACGATAAACTGTATTGTATGCACTACGAGTTGTAACAGTACCAGTTTTGGAATTCCCACAACACTCGAAGGAATCATCCTTATCTGAGATGAAGATGCCACTAGACGAGAGAGCTCAAATAAACCTCTCTCTTTCCTCAGCAACCGAACCGCTTAAACCTGGCTCGAGTGAGTTTCTCCATCTACCCACTCAAACCCCTTGTATAGATAAAATATAAGCATGACAAATGTAGAATAGACCCTACAAATTAAGATGAAGAGAAAGCTCAACAAAAAAAGGAAAACCATCAGAAACACCATTGAAAAGTACTCTAATCAACATAAAAGTTTGAGTAGCTAATATGTTCAACTTCCTAACAAAATAAATGGAATGATATGAATGATACGTTAATTAAAACACCACTTGAAAATCAATATAATGCAAATTGAGACATGAAAGGACATAAAAATTGTAAATGTAAATTTTGTAATTCTTAATCTTGTAAAGAATATTTTATGACTATAAAGAAAAATATTCTTATCTTTTTTGTCTATGTAAAATAATAATAACTACCAAATATAAATATTTGCATATGCATATGTACATTAATAGCAGCTTTTTGTTTTTGTAATGGGTGCTTCCATGAAGTTGATGATAAAAAAAGTGGCAATGAGATGTGTAGGAATGTGTGCACATACACATACAAATGCACTCATGTTCTTAGAAACCTGCGTGTTTTTGTGATCCTATGGTCTCAACGTTCCCAATACCAATATGTAGGTTTTCCAACTTAGCCCCAAGCCATTCTTTTCATGAACATGCACACATTTCTATGCACGTGCATGAAGCTAACCACATGTGCATTTTTAAGCATTTGCATGCTTGTAAGTTCATGTGTGCTCATTTGTAGCTTATTTGGAAAGTAGGTCATGGCGAGATCCATTATTACCTAATCACATGACACATTTTGCAAGCCATTTAAAGTGTTTTGACAAGGCATTGTAGGATTGTTTGAGTGCTTTGAATGCATCATGTATTTCTTTAGGACCTAAGGCATCATCTTCTTCCATAGAACATTTCCAAGGCCCTTGTGCACATATCTATTATTAAAAACCACATCGTAGCAACAATGCATAGGTGTGTCCTACCAGCCAAAAAGTCTTACAGATCCAAAAAATAGGTGTGAAATATACCAGTAATAAAGCCCAAAAGCTAGGCATTCAAAATTGTGCATAAATTCTCCAATTTTATGCATAAAAAGGGGAAAAAACTAAGCTAAATACAGTGCCCTTGTCCAACAAACAATATAGGAAAAAAATGCCCCAACACTCAATAGGTTAAGGACAACCTTTTGTTGTAACTTTTGATAACTGAAAAAACAACCAAGTGAAACATTAAAACTTGCAACAAGGAGGGAAGATAACATATTTAGGGCAGGTCTCTCCTTGGAAAGGAAACAATGCACTAGTATAAGTGAATTGGATAGAGAAATTAGCCTAAAAATTCTTCGAGTTGGTGTTTTATTTCACATGTGAGGTCTACAAATTTTGAAGAACCAACATGAAATTCATAGAAAGATTCCTAACCAATAATGAAGAAGGTCAAGGGGGATCACATTGGTTCTCATATCATGTTGAGATCATGAGAGATAAATGAGGATTGAATGGAACCACTAACAAATCCTACAACCAAGAGAGAGAGAAAGAGAGAAACATTGATTAAACCCTTAAACTAGAGCACTATGGTTGTAGTGTGAGATATTCCAAACACAAGTGAAATGTTGAGCTTAAAAAGAGAAGACAATATGACCCTTGAACAAGATGAAACACAAGGTGTAAGTGGCTATAATATAAATAATCAATCATTAAATGAATGAATATGGTGTTGCAAATGACTCATGAGGTGTTCATTTATGCATAACTTATGTGGTGGTTCCCTTCCCCCGTGAAGGGGTTATATGCACACATAAATGTCTAGGCCAACCTTAGCCACCTAGAGTAATATGAAATAAAGTTGTATAGGTTAGTTATTAAACCTCATCTAGGTAATACAATAATGAAGGAAATTATTCATAATAACAAGTAATCACAATTGAATATTATTACCATTTCAACAAATAATACTACCTTAATTTCATCATCTTCTCTTGATTTGAATTGGGCAGCATGGAGAGAAGAGATTACATCAGAAGAGTGACATATTGCCTTAATTTAATGTCTCCCCTTAATTTTAATGAGGGTCCATAGAGAGAAGACATTACATAATAAGAGTGCCATATCCCTCTGTAGAATTTTCTCTACAAATCAGCTAGCTCACTCATATCATGTAGAAATTTCACCTGCAGATCAAACTGATATATGCAATGTACTAAAGCATAATACTAGATCTACATCTACCATAAACTTTGTAGAAGCTAATCAACCATGAGCAACATCAAGCATGAACACATATAATTGATAAGAAGGAATCAATCACAGATAACACAGAATATATCCCTCGGGAAAGCACCAACATAAAACCCCAACACTTTATTATCAATCAAGTGGAGATCCTCAATAACATACAAAAAGAATCAGCTCAAAAGTTATCCTGCTCTCTCTGTACTTTGATGATGAAGATCGTAGACTACCTAGGCCTCAATATATAGGCCACAAGTCCTCCAATCTCCTATAATACGTATTTCTCTTGGAAATAGATCCTTCTCCATGCAAGGAATACTTACTAGAAATATCCAAGAATCTGATAGTACATTGTCCCTCATCTGATCTCAACTGGGTCTCTATGTGAACTAACATGCATCAGTTATCCATGAGGGAATGCTCAGTTATCTAAAATAATAGTTGTCACATGCATGCAAGCATTAACAAACTATATTTCATTATTTTAACAACTCGTTAAAATAATCTAACTGGACATGACTAAGTTAAAATTAAGTCAATTGATTCTCTCATTATAGAACTGAACCTTATCTCCTTTAATCAAGGGATAAATTCCTAAATCAAGGGAGAAAATAATTGCATGATCTCACAAAGACTTCAAGTTTAATTTTCCATAATTAATTAACTCATGGAGATTAATTAATTAATATTTTAAACTACTGTTAAGACCAAATTCGTTTTTACTTCCTATAGTTAGACTAGGGACTGCTAAAAATCGGAAGGGACCTAGAAATGCTATTTTTAGAATATTCTATTTTTAGCAGTTTCACCTCTCACCCAAGGTGGCCAAAATGCTCATTGGCAAAACTGTTATTTTTAGAAGTGCTATTTTTACGAGTTCTATTTTTAGCACATTCTATATTTAGCATTTCTTGTTGCACATTTTTCAACACTCCCTCTCAACAAGAAAGGCTTCCTCTCGAACCCGATCCTGTAACTCTGGAATGTTCTGCATGCAACACATCCACTAAGTCCACTTGCTCCAACAACTCTTGGAACAAAAACACTCCCAACTGACCACTCTGTTGGGCTAGAAACATACTCTGATGTTAAAGCTCTACCTGCTGCTGACAAGTGCTCCCTCTTTGACATCTGCGCTACTGCAGCATCTCCATGCATCTCGCACCATTGCACACCTCTCTATGCCACCTAGCACTATGCAACACACTTGTGCCTCTCGCATTGTTGCAGTCTGCATGCTAGGCGTTGTCCTAGGATTCCCTACACTGTAGCTCTCTCTACCGCTCCATCCGCATCTGTCTCTACTCAATCAGTAAATACCTGATACTCCACATCGGGGTTCCTGTAACAAGGTCTCATCCAAGAGGTTGGGTACCTCAAGGATCGTGCCCCTCCTCCTTGGAATGATCAATCCACATCACCCCACCTCCTACCTGGAGGTATGGCTACATGCGATCCCTCTACCCACCTGGCTCGAAGTTTCCCCATACTAGAGGTCTCTACATGAGTAGATGTCTCTACTGGATCTCCTCTCTGCTTCCCTTGTTGTGGCTACTCCATAAACTCCTGAAGCTGTTGCACCAATCGTGGCTCCTCCACAATCGTCTGAGACTTCTTCTAGCACTGCATGTTGAGAGGCCATATACCCTCCCTCTCAACCACCAAGTATCCATCGGTTGCCTTGCTACTCAAGGCTTTGCATGCATCTTGAACCTCAAGAGCATACAGGTTCTTGACCCGTGAACCAATTTGCTTCACCTGCCTAGTGATGATGTGTCTAAGGAAAACCTTTCCCTTATTGAAGACTACATCATAGCCTCTGTCTTCCAGTATCGCGATCGACACCAAGTTTCTCTTCAGTCCTAGTACATACTTGACATCGGTTAAGGTAAGAAGAGCTACATGCTCCCTCTGAAAAATAACCATGCCTACACCTGAGACATTATACTTTTCATCATTACCAATCGCCATAAGTATCTGTAGATCTTTCTCCTCCAAAGTATTGAACAAACTCTTGTCACCGCTCATGTGGAAAGAAGCTCCACTATCAAGAAACCAACCACTTCCCACCATGGATGAGACCATGCATGCGAAGAGTGTGAAATCCAACTCAAATTGTGAAGCAAGTGCCTCAGCTTCAGATCCTTCCTCGGATCCCTTCTTGGATTTCTTCTGTGGACAATTTGCAGCGTAATGGCCCACCTCATGACAACGAAAGCATCACACTTTTGATTTGTCAACCTTCTTCCCACCATTGGAAGAACTGGATTCGGAAAGAGAAACCTTCTCCTTCCCTTTCTTTGCCTTACTCGCTAAGGCAAAGTTCTCCTCATCCTTCATGGATGAAGAACTGTCTCTCGTGCTCTGTCTGATCTCCTCCTACATCTAATCCGTCCATAGTCGTTCCCAATATGGCAATTTCTCCCTTCCATTAACCGAGTCCTAGTAGCTATGCCAGCTCTTAGGAAGGCCAAGGAGTGTTAGACTCACCATATCATCATCAACTGTCACCACCCCTACACTTGCAAGCTCATCCCTGCATGTGATGAGCTTGGTCAGATACATAGAGATCGTTTCATCCTTTTCACACTTGATCTTTCGAAGTTTGTCCTTTAGTGCCAGCTTCCTTTGATCACTGTTATTTTGCTATAAATATTTCAATGTTTTCCACATTGCATGTGGAGTCTCCTTCCCATGGAGGCTCGAGACAATGTGATCTCCCACTCCCTCCAAGAGAATTCTCCTAGCTCTAACCACACACTTCTTCCATTCCGCCAGTTGAGTAGCATCAGTAGGCTTAGGGACTTCTTGATCAATGAAGTCCTTAAGGCCGTTATATTCCAATACTACCTCCATGCAATCCTTCCAAGCTATATAGTTTGAGCTGCCATCAAGGGCATACTCAAGCCTCAAACCATAGAACGCCATCGGTGAAAGAGATGTGATAAGAACTTGAGATCTATATCCCGAATAATAAACTTCGAATTCCTTCTTGTATATTATTCTTCCTTGATCACCTGTGCTCTGATACCATGTAGAATTTTCTCTACAAATCAACTAGCTCAGTGATATCATGTAGAAATTTCACTTGTAGATCAAACTGATATATGCAATGTACTAAAGCATCATACTAGATCTACATCTACCATAAACTTTGCGAAAGCTAATCAACCATGAACAACATCAAGTATGAACACATATAATTGATAAGAAGGAATCAATCAAACATAACACATAATATATCACTGGGGAAAGAACCAGCATAAAGCCCAACACTGTATTATCAATCAAGTGGAGATCCTCAACAACATACAAAAAGAATCAGCTCAAAAGTTATCCTGCTCTCTTTGTACTCTGATGATGAAGATCATAGACTACCTAGGCCTCAATATATAGGCCACAAGTCCTCCAATCTCCTATAATACGTATTTCTCTTGGAAACAGATCCTTCTCCATGCAAGGAATACTTACTAGAAATATCCAAGCATCTGATAGTACATTGTCCCTCATCTGATCTCAACTGGGTCTCTGTCTGAACAGACATGCATCAGTTATCCATGAGGGAATGCTCAGTTATCCGAAATAATAGTTGTCACATGCATGCAAGCATTAACAAACTATATTTCATTATTTTAACAACTTGTTAAAATAATCTAACTGGACTTGACTAAGTTAAACTAAGTCAATTGATTCTCTCATTATAGAACTGAAAACCTTATCTCCTTTAATCAAGGGATAAATTCCTAAATCAAGGGAGAAAATAATTGCATGATCTCACAAAGACTTCAAGTTGAATTTTCCATAATTAATTAACTCATGTAGATTAATTAATTAATATTTTAAACTACTGTTAAGACCAAATTCGTTTTTACTTTCTATAGTTAGACTAGGGACTGCTAAAAATAGGAAGGGACCCAGAAATGCTATTTTTAGAAGATTCTATTTTTAGTAGTTTCACCTCTCACCCAAGGTGGCCAAAATGCTCATTGGCTAAACTGCTATTTTTAGAAGTGCTATTTTTACGAGTTCTATTTTTAGCACATTTTAAATTTAGCATTTCTTGTTGCACATTTTTCAACACCCTCCACAATGTTCATCAAGGGTTGCAATAAATATGCCATTGCATATCATCTCCAAAATGTTGATCAAGGGTTACAATAAAGATGGCATTGCATATCATCCCTTGTTGAACACCATATCTCAACCTTAGTAACCCAACAAGATCATTGGTAGTAGATAATGTGCTCCAAAGTGACAAAGGTGCATGAATACAAAAGTTGGTGGGCATGGCATGGATCATGGAAATGAGGGCCTATGGTGGAGGAGATACCTAAGGGGCTTGCAAGAAAATTGGTAACATTTATAACTGTGGAGATTTCCCACGTGAGCATAGTCCTTGAACAGTGAGAGTAGTTTGAGGAGATGGATTGCTTAAGAAATTTTCATCATTATCATCTAATATCTCATATGTGAAAGGAGTGACATAACAATTTGTTGTTATGGTTGTTTTTTAGATCACTAAGAGATAGAAGATTTTTGGTGAATAATTCAACAAACTCCGATCCAAAATAGAAAAACACAATACGTTTATAACAACATTACAAGAGAATATCATGCCATAATTGAATATAAGAACTCCTACCCCTTGGCGATGCTTCATGGAGTCATGGATGTCTTAGTTTGGGTGAATGATGGACCTTTGTTAGAGTGTCAAAATGACACCCTTATCTAGGAGATTATTCCACTAATTAACATGATGTCTAACTCATTGAATTCACACAATGGAGGAGTAAATTTCTTGATTATAAGAGGTACCTACCTAGGAGGAGGACTATTCGGTACTTGGAGGAGGGAACTTAGCCCTTGGAGCTTAGGGCCATGTGATGTATGCATCGAAGATCATTGGGTTAAGGAGAATACTAATGGAAATTGGTGAAGGACTTAAGCACATATGTCAAGGGTGAGCATTGGATCGTTGTGGCCACATTGGCACACATGTTGAGGACCATTGTGCATGGGAGGAAATTTGGCACATTTTTAGAGGAGTGCCTTAAATGAGGACACTTGGATAGCGAACAACCGTGGAAGAGGGAGTGTTGGACTAACAACTTGTTGGAGAGAACATTAGGTTGGAGGAGCGGTGTTGATCCCAAGGAGCATTATGTATGGAGGGAATTTTATTGTAGGAGTGGGATAAACCATTGCATTCCATTTGTATATTATTGTATTATAGAATGCTTAATTTTTGGGTTTCCTTGTTGGTTACATGCATGGACACGTGTCATTATTTTATGTTAAACTCCCTCAACTATTTCATATATAAGGGAGAAGAGAGCTCTTGTGATGTCATCATCATTCCATCTCCATTATATATTTATCCTTTTCTTAAAGAGAAGTCTTCTAGGGAGAAATACATTAGAGTCATGTTGCCTCAAAATATAGCAAGCCTTACAAGGGGAAGATCCAAAATAAGACACAATAATAAGGTGGTTTCCACTATCACCTTAGCACTCCACCTCCCACTCTTCAATGGAATTTCACCACACAGGAGGCTTTCCATTATATGTCACATAAGAGGTATTATAAGTATATAGGTTTAAGGTGATGCAAGTGAAAGGCTTAATAAAGGTACTTCTTAATTGTATTAGGGCAGAAATCTTTATGTCAAGGAGTAGCGCACCATAAAATAAACCTATAAAAGTGTACCTGAGTTCTAGGGTTTCATGATATGACTCAATAAGGGCATATTTAGTCATACAAGCACAATTAAAAGGATTACTTCAAAGATGTAATTAACAAAAGGGAATGGTAAACCTTTAATAAGCCTTAAGTAGAAGCCCTGTGTAGAACTAGGGTTTTCTAGGGTACTAAATTACCTAGGGTTGATGACGTCATCCCTAATAAGGAAATTTCCACCAACACTACTAATTTTTTTGTTTGTGAGGTCCAACAAAATGAAAATATGCCATATTAGCTCCAATGCTTTAGTGACTCAAGTCCTAGTTGAATTTGGCCCCTGCCATAGCCCTAAAAACTTACCTTGAAGGACTGAAAAATAATGAGAAAGAGAAAGGGATGATGAAAGTTTTCAAAAAAAATTATCATCCAAGGAATCCCAATGCCTTTTCCCTACTTGAGTGATCAAGTCTTTAGGATTCAAACCATGGAGATATCACCTTTTATAAGGAGAAAGGGGGAAAACCCTAGTTTTCACTTTCTAACCTTGGTTATATTTATTATTTTTATGAGGGGAGAAAGTAAGTAGAAAAATGCTTGCTAGGAGGTTTTATAGGGAGTTCAAGGAATATATATTAAACATACAACACTTTACCAAGATTTTCCAATTAAAATTTGTTAGACAAGGAATTAATAGAAATCCTAGAAATGTTTCATTATGTGTAAAACCATAAAAGATGTTCAGCAAACACTCACAAATTATCCAAGAACATGCCTTCTTTCAGTCCCAAAAAGATGTCTCCAACATAAAAACTAGTCTTCATTTAGCAAAGATCCCATAGAATATCACATCTCCTCAACTAGTGAAGTATAATAGGCTAAGTCATGTTCTTCAAGAGAGGTTGAAATCCACAAGTGTGATGATCATAAATGAAAAGAGGTGATCCTCCTTTTATAGGAGGTTTATCACCTCTAACAATCCACTAAAAGCCACTAAAACAAGTTTAATTTTGAGTAGACAGAAAGTAAATGGGTTACAACCCAACCCAATAGTTCAACAACTATAATATGCCAATAAATTCCCACATGTGTGGGTTGTAAGCCCTCAATAAGCATTACTTCATGGCCTTTTAGGGCTCAAAATGCTCCAAAGGTGCACTTGAAGGGCTAAATGAGTTTCCAAACATCCTGATCAAACATCAATTTGAGGAAGGGTCCTCAAATAAAGCATTAAAGCATTTTCATGTGTCCAGATGCTAGATTTGGGTGCTCTGCATAGTCTCTATGGGTGTCATGTAAATAACGTGGTGTATGTAATAGCCCCCTCCTAACCCTCACCATAACATCGATAAATAGGGGGTGGTTACTATACTGACCCAAGATCCAAGGTGTCATTATGGAAATGGGGTCTAAAAATTGCAATCTCTTCAAATTACTCAAAACTATAGTTTAACATCACCATTGTTTTTTCCTCGTCAAGATGATTTTGGTGATATAAAATTTTACTTCAATGCGACCTCTGGACCAAAAGATGTGACCATTCAAAAAGGCCACATCATCAACCTAGCCAAGTGGTAACCACATGGCTATACCCACCTAGCTAGCCTCTCAGCACCATGAGGCATTGCTTATTTGTTGTTGACTCGCTCATGGGTTTGGGTTTCGCAACCCTGTTCCATCCATTAAAATGAAAATCATATGCAATGTACACACACACACACATATATATAGAGAGAGAGATTACTGACCACATGACAGGTTTTTATCTACCGCCAATCTTCCCATAACCCGGGCTTTGTTACCCAATCCATTGCAATTTCATGCTTAAAATTTGTGTCAGGGTTGACCCTCCATGCTGACCCACCTGTGGGTTTGCACATACTCCATGCTCTAATGAATGGTTTATCGAGCTCGTAGTATACCACTACAGGCCATGCTAGTGTCATGTCACTCCCCTCAACTTGTGTCTTGCTTGCACTCAGTCTTAAAATTACTTAAGACCTTAGTTTAACATCACCATTGTTTTCATCTCATCAAAAAAATTCTGGTGATATAAATTTTACTTAAATTCGACCTTCGAATCAAAAGATGTGACCATTCGGATTTCTAATGCATCAGAAAAGGCCACATCATCAACCTATCCAAGTGGAAACCACATGGCTATACCCACCTAGCTAGACTCTCGACACCATCGGGAAATTGTTTATTACTTGTTGAATCATTCATGGGTTTGAGTTCCGCAACCCCGTGCTATCCATTAAAATGAAAATTATATATAGGGAGGGAGGAAGGGAGAGAGAGCGAGAGAGAGAGAGAGAGAGAGAGAGAGAGAGAGAGATTACCAACCACATGATAGGTTGTTATTTGTCACGAATCTTCCCATGACTCGGGCTTTGTTACCCAACCCATTGCAATTACACGTTTAACATTTGTGTGAGGGTTGACCCTAGATGTTGACCTGTCTGTGGGTCTGTACATACTTCATGCTCCAATGAATGGGTTATCAAGCCCATTGTATACCAATGCAACCTAGGGTAGCGTTATGTTTCTCCCCTCAACTTGTGTCTTGCTTGCACTCCTGGGGAATAACCTCCAGGATTACATGCCCTAGCGGGTCCACACTGTTGTGCTAACAATGCTTCTAATTGGTCCTCATTCTTGTTGAGTCATGCTAACTCTCCCTTCAACATTGTGTGAGGTCTCCTCCAGTAAACAAACTCTGGGACGTGAAAGTTCCCATCGGCTATCGTTGATATTCCCATCCATGTTGTCCCATTTTTAAACCTCCTAATTCTATGGCAGGCCCACTTATATGGGAAGCGGTTCCTCTACCAACCTATGCACGACCTCCACGTCATCCCACCCTTCCCCGCGCTATAGGCCATGCCATTCCATCTCGGTCCTCGTCAGCCTGAGTGTTTCTCTTAAGTGAACACCTGCGACTTCCGAGATGCAACCCCTTCAGGCTTACATAATCTCAGATTCCTTATGAGTTATTGATATTCTCGTGTTAAATCTTGTCCAACCATTATACAGGCTTCGTGATCGGTTATGCAATGCAGTCATATGGGGTAGTGTCTTGGTCTTCAAGTCAACCTTCACACAACCTAATAAATTTCAGCATGATCACAAATGAGGTTAAAGGGGGTAAGGATAAGGCTTTTCCACCTAATCCTTTTGTGAAGGTTTACAACCATGGCCCTGCTACAGTGGTTCTACAAATGTTTAGACTCACACCAGAACTCAACATCATTATTAAAGCTATGTAAAGCACACACTAGGGCTATCCCTCCCAAGTTATAGATAGATTACCTCCTTCAGGTTCTCGGTGGCTGAAATACAAGACACTGAACAAGGAGTTGCCCATCCAGTTCAAGGAATTGCCCATTCAACCTTTCAGAGGTATATGGTCTCCTCGGTGATCAAATCAACATACCAAAACCTATACACACAACCAGAATCATGCAAAGGTATCCAAATCCACAAGGAGAGAATCTCGATCATGCTCATGGATTAGAAGAATAACCATGCCAAACTAGGAAACATAAAATTAAGCCATGGAAGTTCTTTGAAGAGATCTCCTCCACAGCAAGGAGAACAAGGCCTTATGGGCCCTAAGCATAGAGAAAGAAAAAATACCGAACCAAGACTTGGGTTTTTGACATGGGAAACTTAAAGCAACATTCATGTGAAAATTGGCATACCAATAAAGCCTAAAGGAGAAAGAATATCTCCCATATTCTACCTTAAGACTATATTCAGTGTCGAGGAAAGCCTGCAACCAGAACAAGTTCATGCTACTACAATTTATGAAGGAGCTTCATATAGGTTACTATGAGATAATAACCAAGGAAACTTAAAGAAACATTCATATGAAAATATGCATGCCAACAGAGCTAGAAGGAGAAAGAAAATCTCCTATATTATACCTTAAGACTATATGCAGTGTTGAGGAAAAATTGTAGTTAGAACAAGTTCATGTTGCTATAATTTATGAAGGAACTTCCATAAAGGTTACTATTAGAGAATAACCCACACACACACACACACACACACACACACACACATTAATAGAGTACGAATCCAGTTGAACACCATGACTATATTAACCATTCAATAGGGATTTGTCACATTGTTACAACACTGAGACAACATATAGAATATAACATCCAGTATTGAGGAATTCAACATAGTCACGTGCATAGAAAAATGAAACATTACGTGAAGTGCATGAGCGTAAGTCAAATCATTCAATCTCTTGAAGCAATGCCATCTGCAACACTAAACACAATATTCACTCTAGCTTGAGCTCTTGTTAGCATGGAAATATAAACCAAAAACCAAAAACCCATTACTAGAGTATACATTACTGAAGACATGGAGGAGACCACCATATAAAGTTACAGGTCGATAAGGAAAAAAGAGGAGGAAATCCTAAATATCACCACTTTGCAACATAAGCAATTCTTACTTGTAATCACCATGTTGAAATAAGAAAGAGTTCCCATACTAAATATTGCTATCACATTACCAATATTTTTACCCGCTACCCAACACCTTTAAACAATAATACTAGATATTAATTAATATTGCATATAGTAGTGACACAAACATCTCATGCATTAAAACTCCATCTCAACATGGAATGTAAACACATTTATTATGAGTAAAGAGCATAAGAAGCACTTATCTTAAACAAGGTCACCGTGAGCCAGATTCAAAAGCTTAAGGTGGAGTGTCGTCAAAAGGAAGCCTTTAACGAATGCACAACTGAACCAAAATACCACCAAGCCCTCGTGTCTTCATCCTCAAGGCAAGCCACTTTTCTTTTTCAATTCTTATGCCCAACAAGTTTCAATAGGGCTCTACATCTTGTTTATAGCTCTCTTAAAATCCTAGAAATTTAGCTCGGCTACCTTTTCTATCTCTCCTATAGCAGTCCTAAAATTCCACTATCTTTGCGCCTCCCAAAACTTATGTGAGCGAGGAGGTTTTCTCCCTCTACATATTTTGTGTGTGTCTCTTTGTTTTCCATTGTTCTATGACATTGCATGTTTCCCATTCAATAATTTTGGGTCCTCCCCCCTTTCCATCCATGACAAACTACCCTCTTCTCAATAATTTCGTAACAGTCCACCTCGTGAAGAGTGCATCCCATGTTGCTTTAATGTTTTTGTCTTGTTTTGCTTGCTAAGGGAGTCAAAGGAAACTTTTCCATGTCCTTTTTATTTTATTTAATTTATGGCACCATCAGACCACTCAACCAAGCAAGTCTGATATTTAAAATAACAATTCCCTCAAGCATTCTCTTGCCTCAAGCAATGGAATTTGTGTCCCTCTCTCAATGTTTTAAAATAATTAAAATTATTTAAAAGAGTTAAATATTAACCAGGGGATGTTATAGTCCCCTCCCCGTTGAGGGGAACATCGTCCTCAGTATTCAATAACCATATATGAAAAACATGTTATTAGACCATGCTTTGTTGATTATGGAGCTTTATATACACAGATGTTTAAGCTGTTACAACATTTCTTACATGCACAATGGCTTACCGACCACTTGGTAATCATTAATTGATAAATTTGGCCATTTTTTCCATGGCCCTTTGGAGTCGTTTGATGCTTTGGAGGTTTTAAATCGAACTTGTATTGTTCTCTTTGTTGATTGATTTACACACATTGGATCAGTTGCCAACCCAACAAGCATCCAATGGCCTTCTCTTCTCTTTGGCCTCATACACACATTGGAACGGTTCCAAACCTAGTAAGAACCCAATGCCTTCACTTCTCTTTGACCATGTACACACACTGGATCGGTTTCCAAACCCGAAAAGCACCCATTGGTGGATATATGTGTGAGTGTGTGTGTGCTAAGCCCAATCACTACCCAATGAATATTGTCACTAATAAAGTCGATAACTTCTTTCGACAAGAATATGGGTGTATTCCGCACCTTTGTAGGCCTAGGTAGTCCCATACTTGCTTGGTCCATACACATTACCCAACACAAGTGCCAAGATAGTCCCATACCTACCTAACCCCAAAACATTACACAACACATGCACATATACACAATGTACCACAACACATACACATGCACATGATACACATGACAAATACACATGTATAACACAACACGTACACAACACACATAACACAGTACAATATGTACACAACATTGTTTCCAAACGCAAATACCACACTATCTCCCTCCACATACATCGAGCGATACTTCCTCTAGTGCCTTTCCCATGCTTCAGCACAGGCATTCCCAATTCAAATCCAGGATTTGGTGTTTATCCAAGCTTGTCTTGGCATGCCGCAGATCACAATTTTTTCATTCTGCTAATATGTACTTGAACATTCCCTGTTCATAATATAAACATGGGCATAATATAAGAATCATCTTCTCATGTGTTAAAATCTTAAATCGTCCAAACTATTTTTTCCCAATTAACTCCTCACACAACCAAGAATCTTGCAACTCATCCAATTTACATAAAATGAATTTAAACCATCATACTTCTACAAGAATGACTCTTGACAGAACCTGTCAGTCGTAATGGAATTTACATATGTATACCCACTTCCCTTGTGCCATTCTCATGCCCACCATGCCATTGCCCATCATTATCCATGGAATGACCAGCCACTTGGCCATAATGTTGTTGTTCACTCAGTCATAGGCATAATAGAAATTGATTCATGTCAAATAAAACAGAGGTTTAAATCGATCCTTGTCCATAGCAAGGCACACATTAGTTAGCGAAATTCTCTTCCAAAATTCCTTCTTTTACCTCTTTCCTTTCACATTGTTGTTATGCAACAAATTCTAGCCACTTATTTTTTGCCTATGCTTGCTATTGTGTCCCAAAGTAACTCTCCGGTATGTTTCAACATTGGCCTTTTTCAAACCATTTTCCCAGCTTGAAGTTCTGCATTGCACAGAACGGTTAATTTTTCTTAGGGAAATATTGTTCTTTGCTTTGATAATTGCATTTCTTCATTAACACATTACATTCACCCCATAACATCATAACATTATTCAATTTTTACATCAGTATTCAACATCATCATCAATGCAATGAAACATAAAAGGAGTCAACTGAGTGACTATAGCTTCCTGGTCGTTCTTCGAAACACTATAAGCGAGAAACTGTGGTCGAATCTACCCAAATCTATCTCAGAGTCTCTGTCACACCCTTTAGTTTGTTATGTGTGTGACTATCACAACCCAGTCACACCCTTAAGCCTGGTGAGCGAGTGACTAGGGCTAGATCTGATCTATGGCGAGCAAACGATTGTGTCTATGAGAACCCTAACTCTCGGTCACATGCACAGTGAGTTGTTTGTACGACTATAAGGCTCCATTTGCACGTATGAGCCTATGTGAGAGTGATTGTGGTCGAGATCCTTTTGTGTTGTGCCTGTAAATGTGGCCCAAAACCCTAGATCTAAAATACTAGCTTCTCACCCTGCAATTTTACCTCATAGAAAACCCATTCTTCCACAGACGAGCCTCAAACCTGTGTAAGCCATAAACCAAGATAGAATGGTATCTCATAATTGTGTCCAAATGAGGTAGAGGGCACTTGTATTTATAGCCTTCCAACAGGGTCCACTTTGCTTTAGGGTTGACCTTGTCAAATATGCACCTGTGGGTTTTTTATTCATAAATACACTTCCCTTATCCGATTTGAGTGCTATTTAAGTCAATTTTGGTCCTCTCGAAAAGAGGAATTCAATGAAATCATTATCTCCATAAATTGATCTTTCCATATTGGAATTGGAACGTAGTTGCATATGTTTAACACTCCCTCTTAACTAGGGAGAATTCCACCTTCCAATATTTGTCCATCAGTCAATATCTCATCCAAACATCATATGCCCTATCTCAATTATCCCATCATCTCAAATCATCTTGATTCATATCTTTCTTATTCCTTCTTATATCTTGATTGTCCTTGCTCATATGTTGAACATTCTCGAATCTAAAAGAAGAAGAATTTTTTATCGAAGGGGAGCTTAAGTTACCACCCTCTATTCATCAAATTACTACCCAGAATCTTTGCCAGTGGGCTACTACCTAAAATATCGATCAATGGACAACTACCTAGAATATCAGCGGGGAGATAGATCTACGACCTGCATCATCACTAGAGAGAATATCATCAACGAGCACATCTCAACCTGGAACCAAATCGAGGAGCACATCTCCACCCTGAATCTCATGGGGGAGCTATACATTTACAACCCCATATTGAGCAATATGATATCAAAACACACAGGGGAGCACATCTCAACCCTGAAATCACATTGGGGAGCTCATTCTCAACCCATAACCACATACGGTTATCTCAACCGAATCCTATTGCATATTGATCTTCCAATCGATGACTCTAAGTAGTCATGTTGTAGAACACATGCATCATAATGAACTTGGGTTGTACACCCCATGTACACTCTCAACTTATTGGACATACACGGAGCGATATTCCCAACAAGCCCATCTTGTGAGTATGATGCTAATTGGGGTATACTCTGCATAGACCAAATGGGGGAGCAACATCTCCAACCCTATGAAGATAGATGAGCATCATCTCCAACCCTGTGGGTAACAGATAGGGGTACACCCTATTATACAGAGTTCCCTCAACCCCAGGAGCCCTCTATCTCAATTTCACACCTTGGGAGCTCAAATAGGGGAGGAAGAGTTGGCTCAGTGTCCTCAATCAACGATGTATTTGGAAATCAACATGAATCAATAACAATTGTCTCTTGTTCATGCAGGGCATCAAATACAATACCATGTTAGAACATAAATAATCATATAAATTACAAAAGGATTCCATATTCATCCTTCCTATCAAGGAGGTACCAACCACAAGCCTAATCTTGTCTCATACAACTACATTGTCTCAATATATGAAAGAATCTCGGTCCCAACTATATATGGGATTTTATACCAATCAGATCTCTCTATTTCTCATCATAGTGTACCCATGTCATATCTAGATCATGCTCATAAAACTCTCTAAGGAGATATCATACTCCATATCTGGGATGTTATAGGACCAGAAATAAACTAATGATCTATAGATTCCTCGCCACCTTTGCAGAAATCATAAATCACACCAAGGTGGACCATGATAAGATATATTTTTTAGACTATAGGGATATTGTTTCCATAAAACACCATAAAAATAGTCAAGCTTTTGATGGACTTTTCAGTTTCCAAATATGCTTCCACCACCATGACTATACCTTAGGTTCTTTTTAGTGTAAGAATATATATATATATAGGGGTGTATCTCCCATGGACAAAATGAATCCAAAGTAGTTCATCCTCTCTATCGAGATTCCTAACATGAGAGTTTGTGAGGGGTCTGGTATAATTATTCCACAGTGCATGCCATTCTATAGAAAGATTGAGATTTTGTGCTGATAACCATCCTCGTGCCCAAATAGATGTGTTGTTTGAATCAACTATTTGATTTAATGTTATTTTTCCCTTCTTAACAAAAAATGTCACAACTATAGGGGGGATTATGTGTTGATCACCACTTATAAACCATGGATCAAGGTCGATTCAAACCCGCTCACCCGATCCCACACTCCATGCCAAACTTGAACCGATGATATTGAACAAGTCAATTACGACCTTCCAAATAGTTGATATATTTAGTTTCCTCTTATTTGGATTCTTGGTCTAATCCTCCAAAGAGGGGGTAAATATATTTCCTTGATACAACCTTTGTCCATAAACTAGCAGGAGATAACAATCTCCATTCAACTTTAGCATCAAGCGCATGAGAGAAACAATTTAAATTTTTTATTCCCCAACCACCCCATTTTTTGGGAGTGCAATCCTTTCCCAACTAACCCAAGAAAAAGTTCTGCCTTATTTTGTGCCTCTTCACAAAAAACCACAACATATTTTTCAAACTAGGCCTAATATACCTTTAGGTATCTAGAACAAAGACATCCAAAATACTAGAATTGCCTCCAATACTAATTTGATGAGTACTAAGATTCCTACAAGAGATAACAAATCATTCATATATATATATATGTATACCTTCCAAATCAAAAGGTTTTGATTAATATTTATAATTACTATTTTTTGTTTTTGTTTTTTGATTCCATTTTATTTTTACTTTTATTTTTATGTTTTTATGTAATTTGACTCAGTCAAATGGTTACATAACATAACAAGACAATACATTACATCTCTTTCATAATAGGATTGATAGCTCTTCATGACATAATCACTTGTTGAAAATAACAACAAGAAATGATAAAAATAGAATCCCGAAATTCCAATTTTAATTTGTCCTTGAATTAAA
>APFE031130866.1:5331-20412 GCA_000404065.3 Pinus taeda
CTAGGCTTTGTTCCTGGAGTATATCCTCTTCTTTTGACCTTTCTTGCTCCTTTTCTTCTTCCTCTTCACAATCTATGTAGAATAATTTCTTCTCAGCACACTTATGACCTTTAGTGTATTTACTATCACAACTGTAATAAAGCCCTTTTGCTCTTTTTTCTTCCAATTGTTGTGGTGTCAACCTTATAGGTTGTGGAAGACTAGGGACAACACTTCCATCTTTATAGTTGTGAGTGATATGCTTCTTGGTTGCCATAATTTTTCTTTCCGTTCTTCTTGCTAAGCTGAATGCCTTCTCTAATGAATCAAGTTCCCAAAGGCGAACATCATGTTGGATATTATCCTTTAAATACCCTATGAACACATCAATCCTATGCTCCTCTGGAATAACTTTTACCCTTATGTTAAATTTTTGGGACTCCTCAATGTGCTCCATTATTGAACCCTTTTGTTTGAGACTTATCAATTGCATAAAAAAGTGTTGCTTTTTGTATCCTCATAATGTGCTATCAATTATTCCGTAAAAATTGCCCAAGTGATAAATTGTTTATGAGAGCAAAGCCATTGATACCATACACATTGATTTGGTTCCAAATATAAAGTTGCAATACGTACCTTTTGTGTGTTTTGCACATTATTGAGATCAAAAAATTGCTCCATCTGTAATATCCATGTTGTGGAATCCTTTCCATCAAACTTCTTCATATTGATTTTTGGAATATGGTGCGCCTTCGATCCAACATTAGAGTCTATGAAATCATGATTAACATTTCCTTTGTTCGCATCATGAGTTTCCTTTACTCCCCTTTCACCATTAGTAAGTATTTCTTGTAAAACATTTGTTAAATATGCCTTCAAATCTATCTTCAAATCCTCAATCTTGGCTTCCACGCCATTTATCTTAGCTTCTATTAGCTTTTGTAAGCGTGAAATTTGTTGCACTTGGTCTTGTAATTTTGATATATCATGTAGCATTTCTTCCTCTTCTTCATGAGTCATGCTAGAGCGTTCAGATTGCTTACTAGGTGTTCGCATTTTCTTTTCTCGGGCCATCAGTTACTGATACTAATGCTCTACTATGCCCTTTGAATTCCTTCAAAATATTTTTTCAAACCAAGCTTAAAAAAAAATTAAAAAAATATACACACCGTTTTTCACTTTGTAGGAGCTCAATATTGCCTCTGATGTATCTCTATAATTTTGGATCATCTAGTTCTGAAATTAGGACCTGCAGTAGCCTTCTGTGTCTTTTTTCCGATGCCACTAGTTTGGCCCCAATTGGATTCTCCAATGAAGAGTTATGCCAAATCTCCCACAGTGACCGGATTATAGACTAATTCAGTAGAGTGAACTTGTACGACATGCCACATGTCCCTGTTTCGACCTTTGGTTCTGACAAATATCTACAAGCAACTACAGTCCATCCTCTTTTTGTACCTTCTTACAAAATTTCAATCTGATGCTCAAAGAGAAAGTTATGATGATTCTCCCCAGGTCACCTATTTGGAACGTAATTTAGGAGTCTGCAAAAAGACCAACTTCCTCAGATCATATCTCCGCCAATATAGTGGAAAAAGATCTGAAATTTGGACCCAAGGTTCAGTGCGATTTCATCTCAAATGGTTTTTTTTTTCACTTTTGAAACATCGCAGACAAAAATTTATAGTGAAAATTACACGATGACCTGTTTGGAGTAGCGAACCCTAAAATCCAAAGCTCTTATACCTAATGTTATGAAACCAGCTCAAGAAAAGATAGAAAAGATAGATCAACACCTTAGAATTTAGCCTCTTCAAGGGGGAAACATCCTTTACATTACATAAATGAACAATTCTTCGATGATACAAATGAAAAGACCTCCTTTCTATACATAGGAGTCTAAGGGGTCATAACATAATTAGAGCCTACATAGCAATAATAATGTAAGGGCACAATAATAACAATAGTTGGCTTCTGTGGGGCACAATAGTAACAATATGGGCACTAGATGGGTACATCAATATAATAAGTGGGTTGTACTAATAAAAATAAGGGGTTACACTAGTAGTATAGGGCCTAACATTGAATTACCTAACCTGCGCGTATACGTGCCTTTGTAATGCTGAAGCTACGTACATATCTATAAAAGATAATTGACCCTTTTCAAATATTCATACATCAATTATACCCAGATTATCAGATTTATAGATCAAGTCATGTGCCAAATATAACTGATCAAAAATCACACAAAGATACTTGTCCTCAAGCCTTAAGATCTTGAGCTTTCAATAGAACTTATCCTTCTTCTAGCGCTCAGGTTCCTCCTTAGTTTAGATCCATCTATGCACCATAAGCCAATGACCAGTATTCTAGATCTTGCTCTTCATATGATATTCAATACTTAAGTGAATCACTTTTCCTAATGATCTCCTTCCTCTTTTATAGTCTTAGGCCTTACTCAACACCACGGTCCAAAACCACTTAGAACCAATACTATGGACCCAATACCCAGGTTCAACATGTCGGACGAGATACCATGGACCGAAGCCATAGGACTAAATACCATGGAATAAAAATATGTTTTTCCACATGTATACACTTTTTTGTGCATGAAAGTGCATGCATATGTATACACAGCTTTTGATCATCGAACCCGCATGTATACGCGACTTCGTTAAGAGGAACTTGCATATATCTCTTTTTCTTTCATTCTAAGAGCTTGAACTGTGATTTGGCATTTGAGTGAGTTGCCATCAAGGACAACACCTGTGTCATAATGCCAACAATCCCCCCATTTGGACTTGATGGCAACCCCAAGCCATTCAAAGTCATTCTCCCCCTTTGTCATCAAGTGCAAAGGGTTATGCTCCCCCTGAGTACATGGTGAAATCTTTGCTCTGCTGTGCTATCCATGCTCCCCCTGACTATAGGCAAGGTCTACAAGAAGATGTTATACTAGAAGAAACATGACTTTATACATCATAAATGACCTTCCTATCACCAAAGACTCATACATACGTCCATCTCTGAACCAAGTGGGGATATACCATATTGACTCATCCACCCAACCAAGTGGGGATACATCAAAAGTTTACACATAATAGAACAAGAAAATTACATCATCCATCCCAAGGATAGTGTGGAAACCAAAGTAGGCCATTACATGACCTTGATAAGAAAATAAATACGTGATATAAAGATGAAATATCTACAACAAGACTATGATAGTCATCAACAACTATCATCAGCAACATCTATCTATCATCATTCAGACCAGCAACCATGTTCTCCCTATGCACCCATTCCACCTGAAACCAAAAACAACTCTGAACTTGAACCAAGATCTTCTAAGATAATGCCAACAATACATTATTAGAAGTATATATGCTCCCCCTAAACCTATGCCAGATGGTCTCTGTTAGACCCATATCAGACTCTTTTCATCCTAAGCCTGGCCCACTGTTGTTTTCAAATCAACATATACGTGACTGTGTCCATAGAAACTAGTGTATGTACATGGATGCTATACATGAAACTCGCTTACAACCAATTTTCTCTGAAACAGACTAGTTTCAACAGCAAGATGATGCATCAACTACTCCCAGCTTTTGTCTAAGGTATTCAAATGTCTCTCTGGGCAGTGGTTTATTGAGTATATTAGCAACTTGTTCCTTGGAGGGAACATACTCCAATTTGACCTTTTGTTCAAGCACTTTTTCTTGGAGAAAATGATATTTGATAGGTATGTGCTTGGTCTTTGAATGCATGACAAGATTCCTTGAAATACTGATTGCATTTGTATTGTCACATAAAATGGAGATTGGTGGAGTACAAGTGATTTGAAAATCTTGCAAATTTTGCATCATCCAAAGGAGTTATGTGTAGCAAGATGCAACAGCCACATATTCTACTTGAGTTGTAGATCAAGCAATTGAACTTTGTTTCTTACTGAACCAAGATACTAATCTGGAACCCATAAATAATGCACCACCACTAGTGCTTTTTCTGTCATCCACGCTTGCTGCCCAATCTGCATCTGTATATGCATGAAGTCTGAGATCTGTATCTCTAAGATACCATAAGCCATATCTTTGTGTTCCTTGAAGATATTTGAAAATCCTTTTAACCACCTAAAGATGTGCTTCTTTTGGATTTTCCTAGAATCTTCCAACTATTCCCACTGCATGCATGATGTCTGGTTGGGTACTTGTCAGATAGAGCAGACTATCAATCATGGATATATAGGTTGGTTGATGTACTACTACTGAGTTTTCATTTGCGCTAAGGGTGCATCCGATTACCATAGGGGTACATACTGGTTTCGAATATTCCATGCCATATGTCTTCAAGATCTGCTTGAGGTACTTGGTTTGTGATAAAAAGATACCATATTTATTTTGTTGGACTTGTAAACCAAGAAAATATGTTAGTTCACCAAGAAAGGACATTTCAAATTCTTTCTACATCACCAAAGCAAAGTTATGACTCATGGCTTCTTCATTGCTACCAAAGATGATATCATCAACATACACAACAAGTATTAGAAATTTATCATTATCAATTTTTATATATAGATTGCTATCTGCTGATCCTTTTGAAAAACCGTGTTGATGGAGGTATTTGTCCAGACGATAAAACCAAGCCCTTGGAGCCTGTTTAAGAACATAGAGTGCCTTCTTAAGTTTGCATACAAGTCTTGGATCATTTCCCAGGATGAATCCATCTCGTTGCTCAATATACATCCATTTGAAAGACTTTGAACTTTTGAAAGCTAGAAAGAGCAAGGAAGATTCTTATGGCTTCAAGTCTTGCAACTGGTGCAAAAGTTTCTTCAAACTCTATACCTCCTTGTTGAGAATACCCTTTACAAACAAGTCTTGCCATGTTTCTAATAACATCTCCATTTTAATTCAACTTCTTTTAGAATATCCATTTTGTCCCTATGACATTCTTGTCATTCGGTCTAGGAACCAACTCCCGAGTATTATTCTTTTCAATATGCTCAAGTTCTTCCTTCATGGCCTTGACCCAACATTCATCTTTTCATGGTTCACTTACATTTCGTGGTTCAGTGGAGGAAAACAGTGCTAGATAGCTTGAAGCTTCTGAGATAGTTATTCTTGTTTGTACACCTGCCTCTTGCTACCCCAAAATTTGAGTTTCTAGATGATTCTTTTGAGCGTACCTGGATGGAGTCTTTTCTTCTATCCTTATCTATTCTTTTGGTGCCTCATAGGTTTCTTCTTCATCAAAACTCTGATTTGATGTTGAAGGATAGTCCTTATCAACTTTGAAATCTTCGGATTTTACCTCCTTAGGAATATTTCCTTCTTCATCAACCACTACATCAATACTTTCAACAATTTTTCCAAGTCTTTTATTGTAACTTATATCCTTTGCTGTGGGGAGAGTAGCCAAGGAAAATGCCTTCATTTTCTCTAGGTTCAAACTTGCCAAGGTTTTCATCAGTCCTTTTGATGTAACATTTTCTTCCAAAATTTTTGAAGTATTTTACCGTAGGAGTCTTACCATACCAAAGTTCATGAGGATTCTGAGTGTTGTTTACCCAGATGTTTGTCTTGTTGAGAATAGTAACGGCAACAAATGCAGCTTCACCCCAAAAGGTTGCATGAGTTCCAGACTCATCAATCATTACATGAGCCATTTTTTGAACGGTTATGTTCATCCTTTCTACTACTCCATTTTTTTTAGGAGTCCTTGCAGTAGCGAATTCTCTTCTTATTCCATGTTCTTCACAAAAATTGAAGAATTCATCTGAGGTAAATTCCCCTCCTTGATTAGACCTGAGGCATTTGATTATGCGATATGATTCATTTTCAACCAAGGATTTGAATTCTTTGAACTTTTCGAAAGCTTCATCTTTATGCTTCAGGAGTCCTATCCAACACATCGTGGAAATGTTGTCAATGAATAATATGAAGTATTCTTCTCCTCGAGGTGACATTTTCCTGGATGGACCACATACATTAGTATGGACAAGTTCAAGTGGCTTACTAGCTAATCCTTCCTTCTCAATAAAATTAATTTTGGTTTTCTTACCACACTGACATGATTTGCATATTGGATTGTCTAGAATTCTGATGTCAGTGAGATCATGAACCGCCTGATATTTGCATGCTTTTGTTATCTGAGAGTAGCTCAGATGTCCCAATCTTCTGTGCCATAGCCAGTGTTCACCATTTTTGCTTAGACAACATTGTTGTTATCCTCCCTTAAGTATGAATAAATTATTAGGAGTTCTTATGCCTTTGATCAATGTTGCTCCTGTATCAAGCTCACAAACAATACATCCATTTGATCGAAGTATTACCTCATTTCCTTGATCACACATTTGACTAACACTCAATATATTATTCTTTAAGCCATCCACATACATGACCTTTCCAGCTTTGACCTTTTCTTTCAAAAGAAAAGAACGTTTACCTTTTATGAGTGCAGGGGTGTCATTTCCAAATGAGACCTTCCTTTCTTTTTCTAAAGCACTATATGATTGAAGTTTTTCTTTGTCACCTGTCATATGTTTTGAGCATCCACTGTCCATGTACAACTGATTTTCCTATCCTTCCACATATAATTCTATACCACATCTTTTTGCTTGTGGTTATTTCTTTCTCCATGTTTTTGGACTCAATGAAGCTTGCTCCTTCTGAGTTGTTTGTCGAAACCTACTCTTGCATTCATAATCTTTATGACCGAAGTTGTTACAAATAAAACATTATGTTTCATTTTCAAGAGGAGAAAATTTATTGTAGGTTCTTTTCATGATTTTAGTCTCACTCCCTTGATCTTGTGCTTCTCTTTTCATGATGGTCTTGTGGGAAACACATTGAGCTGCTTTGTGTCCAAAGTTATGACAAGAGAAACATTGGCCATTGAAGAAATTCCTTCGATTATCTAACCTACCGTCCTGGTGATTGTAGTTTCCATACGCATTTATTCTTGAGGCAAATTGAAAATCATTTACTTGCGGTTGGTTGTAGCTTCTATTAATCCTTGAAGTAGATTACCTCGATTTACTTGGTGATCTTTCTTCATCCTTGAGGTAGGTTGACCCTGATTTACCTGGTGATCTACTTTTTGCTCTCAATTGTCAACTTGTTCACTTCTCCTTGTTGTGTCAAGATAACTTTTGGAGGTGGATGGTTTTTGTGCTTGAGATGCTTCTTCAGAACATCCAAGACCTGCATTGATTAGAGGAGAATGCTACACTTTGATAATCTCATCTAAAGTTTCAGATCCTTTAGAAAATCTAGGATTAAGAGCTTTTGTTTTCTTAATATTTTTTCTAAGTCCAACAATTTCACATTCTAACTTTTCATTGTGTTTTTCCCATCCAACAACTTGGAATGTTAGAGTATCAATGATAATACTCTTTTCTTCTAAACAGATTTTAAGTTTAGAAATTTCTGTTGGAAATAATACTGAGAGGGGGGGGGGGGGGTGAATCACTATTATCAAGTCAAATATTCCTTTTTAAAAAAAAATTGTATATGCTACTTCAGTTAGTTAAACCTTCGTATATACGCAATTCTACAGAAGGAAACCTGCGTATACAAAGCAAACTTTTAATTTACTTTATCTTTCTGATGATGATTGTTAATCTGTGATGCAGAATCAAATAACCAGTAACCAGAGACAGTAAAACAGAGTAGAAAGACAATCACACACAAGAACACAAGATATAAGGTGGAAACCCAATGTGGGTGAAAACCACCTGCTGCAATTCGTCTCTATCTTTCTTTAATTAGAAACTTCTTTTATAATGTACTGGTGCAGCCCTTTACCAGTACGCGGGCTGCAACCTGCAGAAAGCTACAACTCTCTCTCGTTCTCCAGCTTCTCCTGGAAGGGAGCTACAACCCCCTTTAGCTCTTGTACTAGCCAAGATACTAGTACGTAGGTGCTGGCCTACTGAAGGCTACAACCTTCTCTTTCTTCCAGGGACCACATTTCATAAATTTTCAGACTGGATCCATGAATGTCAATCAATCATCAAGAATTTCTCCATCAAGCAATCTCCTTTTCAACTATTAGATCTGAATCAAGTAGATACTTCTCTGACAGCTGTACGCAAAACACAGTACCAGAAACCACACACCAGAAAACAGAACCCAGAACACAACAGCAATAGACAGAGGTAGCTAGATCACAGCTTAGAGTAAATATGCTATTTCAACAGCCTGAAACTAGCGTGCATACGGTTCTGCATATGGAACAACCTGCGTATACACGTCTTGACTTTACTGAACCTGCGTGTATATGCACCTTCTCTTCACTGAACCTGTGTACAGATCTTTAGAGGATAATTCACTCTTTCAGATATTCAATCACTAATTAACCCATATTATCAGACTTATAGATCAAGCAAGCGCCACATCTAGTAGATCAAAATCATATAAAGATACTATCATTCAAGCTTAGAGATTATGCCCCATGAATAGAACTTATCCCTTTTACGCTAAGGTTACTCCTTCATTCAGATCCAGATCTACGTCATAACCCAATTACCAATATACCAGTTCTAGCCCTTTATTAGATATTCAATAATAATTCAGATGATCATTTGCCACAAGATATCCTTCCTCTTTTATTGTCTTAGGCCTTCCACAATACCATGGTCCAAAACCATAACATTTCAATACCATGAACCCAAAAACTAGGGATCAACACATCTGACGAGACGCCATGGTCCAAAACAACAGGTTCAAATCCCAAGAACTAACCACCTTGGACCAAAAGTAAGTTCCCCAACATATATGCGCTTTTGTAACATATAACCCGCGTGTATACACGTCATAGTCTAGATGAACCTGCGTATATGACTTTTTCTTCTTTCTGGGCACCTAAACTGAGATTTGTCATCAAGTTGAGTTGCCATCAGGGACAACGCTTGTGCCATAGCTCCAAACCTGTGCCATAATGCCAACAATCTCCCACTTTGGACTTGATGGAAACACCAAGATCCTCAAGATCATTCTCCCCCTTTGTCATAAAGGGAAAAGGGTTGTCCTCCCCTTGAGTACATGCTGAAATCTCTTTCTTGCTATGCTAACCATGCTCCCCCTGACTGTAGGCAAGATCTGCAAAAAGATGTTCTTCAAGAAGAACCAAGACTTATGCATCATAAAACACCTTCCTATCACCAAAAGATTCACTACATACATCCATCACCCAACCAAGTGGGGATCATCCACCCAACCAAGTGGGAATACTTTAGAAATTTACATATGATGACCAAATACATTATATCTTCATCCCAGGCATAGTGGGGAAACCAATATAGGCCATTACATGACGTTGACACTATATAACAAAAAGATACATTACATAGAGACGAATTATTTAAGACAAGACTTATGAAGGTCACCAACAACTGATAGCAACAGCAACTGTCAATCACCATTTAGATCATCATCCAAAATTTCCTTCTGTTCTCCCTCCGCCTCTGTTCTACCTGAAACCAACAACAGCTTGAAACAAAAAACTTCTAAGATAATGCCAACAATAGATGATTATCTGCTCCCCCTGAACCTGTGCCGGATGGTCTCTGACAGACTCATATTAGACAATTTTCAAACAAACCTTGTTACTTCTGATATCCATCAATCCTCCATATACGCGACATTCTCCGCACCAACCAACGTATGTACGCGGATCCTTCACATGCACCTCGTGTACACCCATTTTTCTCTGAAACTGACAACATTTAACAGCAAGATGATAAACCAACTACTCCCAGCTTATGTATGACATATTCAAAAGTTTCCCTGGGTAGTGGTTTGGTGAGAATATCAGCAACTTGTTCCTTAGAAGGAACATACTCCAATTTGACCTTTTGTTCCAACACTTGTTCTCGGAGAATGTGATACTTGATCGGTATGTGCTTGGTCTTTGATTGCATGACTGGGTTTTTTGAAATGCTGATTGCACTTGTATTATTACATAAGGTGGAAATAGGTGGTGTACAAGTGATTTGAAAATCCTACAAGGTCTGCATCAATCAAAGGAGTTGAGTGCAGCAGGATGCAGTAGCCACATATTCCGCTTCGGCTATAGATAAGGCAATCGAACTCTGTTTCTTGCTGAACCAAGATACTAATCTGGAACCCATAAAGAATGCACCACCACTTCTGCTCTTCCCGTCGTCCACGCTTTCGGCCCAATCTGCATCTGTATACGCACGAAGTGTGAGATCTATAACTGTAGGATACCATAAGCCATAGTTTTGAGTTCCTTGAAGGTACTTAAAGATTCTCTTCACTGCCTGAAGATGAGTTTCCCTTGGATTACCCTGAAATCTTCCAACTATTCACACTGCATGCATGATGTCTGGTCGGGTACGTGTCAAATAAACTAGACTTCCTATCATAGATCTATAGGTTGGCTGATGTACTGCTGCTGATTCATCATTTGCACTAAGACTGCATCCTATAACCATGGGGGTACATACTGTTTTTGCATCTTCCATGCCATACTTCTTCAGAAGCTGCTTGAGGTACTTGGTTTGAGACAAGAAGATACCACCTTCATTCTGTTGGATTTGCAATCCAAGAAAGTATGTCAGTTCTCCAAGCAAAGACATTTTTCGAATTCTTTTTGCATCACCAAGGCAAAGCTTTGACTCATATCTTCTTCATTGCTGCCAAAGATAATGTCATCTACATACACAACAAGTATTAGCAATTTGTTATTTTCTATTTTGATATAAAGATTGCTATCTGCTGATCCTTTTGAAAATCATTGTTGATGAAGATACTTGTCCAAATGATAGTACCAAGCCCTTGGAGCCTGTTTAAGACCATAGAGATCCTTTTTTAGTCTGCATACAAGATTTGGATCATTCCCAAGGATGAAACCATCTGGTTGCTCAATGTACACTTCTTCTTCTAAGTCCCCATTCAGAAAGGCTGATTTCACGTCCATTTGGAAGACTTTGAACTTTTGAAAACTTGAGAGAGCAGGGAACATTCAGATGGCCTCAAGTCTACCAACAGGAGCAAAAGTTTCTTCAAAGTCTATTCCTTCTTGTTGAGCATACCCTTTACAAACAAGTCTGGCCTTGTTTCTAATAACATCGCCATTTTCATTCAACTTGTTCTTGAAGATCCATTTTGTCCCTATGACGTTCTTATCTTTTGGTCTAGGAACCAACTCCCAAGTGTTGTTCTTTTCAATATGCTCAAGTTCTTCATCCATTGCCTTGACCCATCATTCATCTTTGCAAGGTTCTCTTACATTTTGTGGTTTAGTGGAGGAGTGTAATGCCAAATAGCTTGAAGCTTCTACAATTGTTCTTCTTGTTTGTATGCCAGCCTCCTTTTGCCCCAAAATTTGTGATTCTCGATGATTCTTTTGAACATACCTAGAAGGAGTCTTTTCTTCTATCCTTATATGTTCCTCTGGCTCCTCATGGGTCTCTTCTTCATCAACAGTCTGATTTCGAGAATAGACTTCATCCTCTTCGATATCATCATGATTTACTTGCCTAGGGATGTATCCTTTTTCATCAACCACTACATCAATGCTATCAACAATTCTTCCAAGTCTTTCATTATAACACTTATATGCTTTGATGTAGGGAGAATAACCAAGAAGAATGCCTTCATCTGCTCTGGGTTCAAGTTTGCCAAGCTGTTCATAAGTATTCTTAATATAGCATTTCATCCCAAATATTTTGAAATGCTTTACCGAAGGAGTCTCACCATACAAGAGCTCATGCGGAGTTTGAGTGTTGTTCACTCAGACATTTGTTTTGTAGAGAATAACAACTGCAACATATGCAGCTTCACCCCAGAAGGTTGCAGGAGTACCAGACTCATCAAGCATACCACGAGCCATTTTTTGGACTGCTCTGTTCATCCTTTCCACCACTCCATTTTGCTAAGGAGTCCTAGCTGTAGAGGATTCCCTTCTTATTCCATATTCTTCACAAAAATCAAAAAATTCATTTGAGGTAAACTCCCCACCTCTGTCGGACCTGAGGCACTTAATTTTGTAATCTGATTCATTCTCAACCAAAGCTTTGAAGGATTTGAATTTTTCGAATGCTTCGTCCTTGTGCTTCATAAGTCCTAACCAAACCATCCTGGAGAAGTTGTCAATGAATAATATAAGGTATTTTTCTCCTCGAGGTGACCTTGTCCTGAATGGACCACATACATTTGTATGAACTAGCTCAAGAGGCCTGCTGGCTAAACCTTCCTTCTCACGGAAGTTAGTTCTGGTTTGCTTCCCAAACTGACATGAATTTCATATGGTGTTGTCTAGAAATTTGATATCTATAAGACCACGAATTCCCTGGTATTTGCATGCTTTCCTTATTTGTGAAAAGCTTAGATGCCCCAACCTCCGGTGCCATAACCAGTGTTCATCATTCTTGCTCAAATAACATTGTTGTTCTCCTTATTCAAATATGTATAGATTATTTGGAGTTCTTTCGCCTTTGATAATTGTTTCTCTAGTATCAAGATCACGAACGCTACACCCATCTGATCGAAATATCACCTCGGTTCCATTATCACACATCTGAATGACACTCAATAGATTATGCTTCAAGCCATCAACATATAAAACGTTTCCAGCTTTGACCTTTTCTTTCAACTGAGCAATGCCTTTTCCTTTTATGGCTGCAAGGGTATCATTTCCAAAAGAAACTTTCTTTCCCTTTTCTAAAGCAGTATATGATTCAAGTTTTTCTTTATCACCTATCATATGCTTCGAACATCTGTTGTCGATGTACCATTGATTTTCCTGTCCTTCTACATATAAAACTATCCCACATCTTTTTCGTTGTGGTTCCTTTATTCTCCATGTTTTGGAACTTGAGGTTTGTTCCTTTTGAGTTGTTTTCCAAAACCTGCTCTTGCATTCAAAAACACCATGGCCAAAATTATTACAAATAGAACATTCAATTTCACTTTCAAGGGCGGAAAAGTTGTTATAGGTCCTCTTCGTGATTGCAGGCATACTTCTTTGTTTTTGAGCTTCTCTAGTCATGATTGTCTTATAGGCAACACATTGACCTGCTTTCTGACCAAAGTTATCGCAAGAGAAACATTGGCCATTGAAGAAATTCCTGCGACTATCATCTAACCGATTGTAGTTTCTACTGCCATCCATTCTTGAAGAGAATTGGGAAGATTTTACCTGTGACTGGTTGTAATTTATGTTTGTTCTTAAGGTAGCATGCCCCCGATTTTATTGATAGTCTTTGTTCGTCCTTGAGGATGACTGTCCCTGATTCACCTGATGATTTCTATTAGGCCTTTGCTCACTCCTTCTTGCTGCATCAAGATAGCTTTTGGAGGTGGAAGCTTGAGATGCTTCTCCATTATACCCTAGACCTGTCTTGATTAAAGGGGAACGTTTTACACTGATAATCTCATCCAGAGTTTCAGATCCTTTAACAAATTTAAGATTAAGGGCCTTTGTTTTCTCAATTTCATTTCTAAGACAAACAATTTCACATTCTAACTTCTCCAGAGATTTTTCTTTTTCATCAAGTTGAAATTGCAGAGTATCAATGATCATATTCTTTTCTTCTAAACATCTTTTGAGTCTAGAAATCTCTTCATAAAATCCATCTATATCTATAGCATCCACGTAATCATCATCTTCAAAAGCCATTAGAAGTTTATAGTGATTACCTCGTTCATCTTCATCGCTATTTGAGAGTCCATCACTATCTTCATGAGTGCAATAGCTTTTATTATTTGGATTATGTTTCTTGTTCCATCTAACAGGAACTTTCCCCTTGTCAATATTTTCCTTGTGAGGACATTTGGCAGCATAGTGACCTACTTTTCCACAAGCAAAACATCTGAATGGTAACTTACGTCGGAATCGTCCAGTGCCCCGTTGAATATTTTTGACAAAATTCGATTCTTCTTCTTCTTCTTTTGATATGTGTCCAGACTCATAGTAGTCTCCTTTGCCAGAAGCTTTGAAGGTAGTTTCTCTCCTATTTGATGGCCCTTCTTTCCTCATTTCATAAGAAGTTAGAATTCCATGCAACTGTGAAATTTTAAGGTTTTGAAGATTCTCTTTTTCTTCTATTGCAGAAACTTTAGATTTAAACCTAGTGGACAAAGATCTTAGAACTTTTTCAACCACAACAAGCTCTTTTACTTCTTCACCCAAATTTTTCATACAATTAACAATCTCATCTACACGAAGAAAATAGTTAGCCACACTTTCATCATTGTACATTCTGAGATTTCATACTGAATTCTGAGGGTTTGAAGTTTTTCTCGTTTTACTTGAACATCTCCTTCATAGCTCAAAACAATCTTGTCCCATATTTCCTTAGTAGATTTATAATGCATGACATTGACAAATTCAGACTGTGATAGACATCCCAATAGAGTATTGACCGCCTTTGATTTCATTTCATATTTCTTCTTCTCAGTCGGATCTGTGGGAGTCGATGATGGAAAAGTATACCATGTATCTATGATATCCCAGACTTCAGTACCTTGAGATTGAAGATAGGCAATAACTCTAACCTTCCACTATACGAATTTTGTTCCATCAAAAACTGGTGGTCTGATGGATGCTTCCCTCTCATAGTTTCTCATGATGAAAGATCTTCCTTCAAGCGATCAAGCTTCTTCAGAAGGACCTGCTCTGATACCAATTGTTGGAAATAATACTGAGGGGGGGGGGGGGGGTGAATCAGTATTATCAAGTCAAATATTCATTTTTCAAAACAAATTGTATACGTTACTTCAATTAGTTAAACCTGCGTATATACGCAATTCTACAGAAGGAAACACGCGTATAGAAAGAAAAATTTTAGTTTACTTTATCTTTCTGATGATGATTGTTAATCTGTGATGCAGAATCAAATAACCAGTAACGAGAGACAGTAAAATAGAGCAGAAAGAGAATCACACACAAGAACACAAGATATAAGGTGGAAAACCAATGTGGGTGAAAACCACCTCCTGCAATTCATCTTTATCTTTCTTTAATTAGAAACTTCTTTTACAATGTACTGGTGGAGTCCTTTACCAGTACGCAGGCTGCAACGTGCAGAAAGCTACAACTCTCTCTCGTTCTCCAGCTTCTCCTGGAAGGGAG
>APFE031130866.1:27077-45545 GCA_000404065.3 Pinus taeda
TGCTGTCTGTTTTACACAGGACTCGATTAGGAGATCTAGAGATGCATTGGCGAAGATCAAATTTATGATGTATTGAAAGCTTGCCACGATGGCCCTTGTGGAGGGAATTTTGCAGACAAAAGAACAGCACACAAGGTTCTCAGGATGGGTTACTACTGGCTCTCAACCTTCAAGGATGCAAAGAAACATGTCAGGGCCTGCGATAGCTATCAAAGAATGGGCCAGCCTAATCACAGGGATGAAATGCCACTCAATCCCCAGGTAATTCTTGAACATTTGAAAGATGGGCACTAGATTTTATAGGTCCCATTAACCCTCCATCCAATCAAAAAGTGTATATACTGGTATGCACGGATTATATGATTAAGTGGTTAGAAGCTAAGGCACTCCTCAAAGCTAATGAAGAATCAGTATTAACATTTTTATTTGAAGAGATCTTCGTTAGGTTTGGATTGCCTAGGGAACTAGTCACTGATGGGGGACCTCCTTTTAACTCTCATGGCTTCAAAGACACATTGCAGAAATACCATATTAAGCATAAAATGACCACACCTTATCACCCGCAGGAAAATGGGCAGGTGGAGAGCACCAACAAAGTCATAGAAGCCATTTTGACAAAAACAATAAAGGAAAATAGGAGGGACTGGTTTCAAAAGTTGCCTGAAGCGCTATGGGCTTATAGAACTACTTGGAAAAATACTATGGGCTTTTCACCCTATGAATTAGTTTTTGGTAAAAATGTTGCTTTCCCTGTGGAGTTTGAAATCAAAACTTTAAGAACTGCTTTAGCTAGTAACATTGATTTGATTGATGCACAGACAATCAGGTTGCAGCAGCTTCAAGAACTGGACGAGAAGAGGTTGGATGCCATCCATCAAACAACCATGATCCAGCAACAAAGAACCAGATGGCACGACAAAACCATTAAGCAAAAGCAGTTCTAGACAGGTAATTGGGCTTTACTGTATGACTCCCGTTTCAAAAATTTCCAAGGTATATTAAGAACAAGGTGGCTAGGACCTTATGAAATAGACGCTGTTTTTTCAAATGGAATAGTTAGACTCTTAATGATTGATGATAGTAGAACACCATTATTAGTGAATGGGTATCGACTCCATTTGTATCAACGATCTGTTTCTAAAGAGGATTTCAGAGCTACTTGAATGGCAGACTTACATTATGTTTTCTTGGAGGAACCTGTTGTCCCTCAAGGCACTTAAATTTCTGTTTATTTATTTATTTTTAGATTAGATCTCTTAGCTAATAATCCCTGCCAAGGGTTGCTATGTTACAACTAATTTTTTTGCAGATCTTAGTTTCAGAGGATGACTGAGAATAAAAATTCCAAAAGAATCACTTTGCAACTTGGAAACGTTTTTCGGACCATAAATCAAGTTTTTCATTGTGTCCTGTTGCTGCAACACCAGTTCCCATTGCTGCAACACCACTTCCCATTGTTGCAACACCACTTCCTATTGCTGCAACACCACTTCCCATTGCTACAACACCATTTCCCGTTGCTGCAACTCCACTTCCTATTGCTGCAACACCACTTCCCGTTGTTGCAACACCACTTCTTGCTGCTGCAGCACCAACTCATGTTCTGGAAACATCACTTTTCAATGCTGTAACACTAGTTTCAGTACTTAATGACCTATCATCCTGATGGAACATATTATGCTTCATTAAAGGAACAAGCCATGCACTCTGATAATTACACTTGTTCACTACTACTTCCTGTCAATAACAAAAATCGCCTATATTCTCACGCTTCTACACCCTTTATAATCATTATTGATCTAGCAAAAGACAAGATAAGCCTTTTCGACGCGCAACTAAAGGTAAAAGTAAAGGTACGCATGTTTAAGTGTGGATATTAAATTATAGTTAATGTGGAGATGTTGATATGACTGCCGAAATCATTGTACTACCAATCAGATCATTCAGACGTAGATTTGGGGGGATTAGCAAAATATTGTAATTATTGCATAACACGTCAATCACCGCCACCCTTACTCCTCACGGTAATATCTAAAAGTCACCTTGTCGTGGTATATCCTCATTTATAACAGTTTAATCTATCTCAAACTCGGCAATTCGGCTCTATACTGTATAGTTTCGCTGGATCAGTAGCTATGGGGGGAAATTTGATTACACATGAACCTGGCACAACAGCACTACTGGAGCTCTACCCCGAGGTTTAGCAAATTTTCCTGCAAGCAGGATGGGTAGACTACTTTAGAAGACTCCCGGATTTCAACACACAGCAAGTGTTGGAGTTCGCATGCAAATTAAGAGAAGGATTTTCTATGGTCCAGGGAGTGCAGATTCCAGTAACAAAAGAAGACATAGCCCAAGTTTCTCGGTTATCGATCAATGGTACATGCTGGTTTAGTAGGAAACATCTTATTCTGAATGCGCAACAAGGCTTTTTCGTACCAAGCGAGCATGTGGAAGCCAAAGGCAGAGGGGTCGCACTTCAGTCACTGCCTCCACCATGGCCAAAGGTTGCGGAGTTCGTTAAGCAGTATTTGACTTGCGAAGGTCGTTACCAGGTAATTTACCAACACGACTTTGTTTTGTTAAATCATTTGAGGCATGGTCAGTTAATAAACATGCCCTATTATCTATTGGATTGTCTAAAAAATATGTCACGTTATACTATAAAAGCAAAGCATCCGCTCCTTTCCCTGAAACATAATCGCCTAGCCCAACTCCTAATAAATAGAGGCTTTGCTCTAAATCATCCACCCCCCTCATTAATTCTCCCTAGTAAATAGAAGAAGATCCTCAGGAGGCAGAGGAAATTCCCCAACAACTAGAGCAAATACCCCAAGAAAATCCCCAACAACCAGAGCAAATACCCCAGGAAATTCCCCAGCAATTAGCAGCAGAAACACCCCTACAGAGGACCCCATCCCCCAATGAAGGTCAACCATCCACCCCCATGCTTCATATCTCCACCGATGACTCTGAGGATAACACCCCCATCATCTTTCTTAAAATAAAAAAGCAGCAGAAAAGTTAAAATCCACCAAAAAGAAGAAGAATCAGGGCTTCAGTCAAAGCAACTGCTATTCGTGATAGTTCCCCCATTTTGAAGGAAAGTGGCCGTAAAAGAAAAATTACTTAATTTCCTGCTTCTTTACCAAGGCGACAAACACGGTCGTCTGTAGCAGTTAAACCCACTAGCGCCATTATCCCCACTTCTCCACCCATCACCCTAAGATCCCACACACCAACCATTCCTGAGCATTCCCTTTCCTCACCCTCTGGGGCTGAGATGTAGAGCGTTGACAGTTTTGTGACATTACCTTCTAAGGCAGCTGTTACACAAGAACCAGCTGCTGAAAAATCTAAAACAGACACCCAAGGTAATATTGGGCGAGTGGCTGTTACACAAGAACCAGCCACTGACCCAACATGTGACACATAAGAAGCACTTGTTGCAGATGCAAATGACCAAGTTGATGCGGAACAACGATCCTCTCCTCCATTAGAACCTGTAGATACAGAAGCTCCGCCTACCATAGCCTCCCTGCAGGAAGAAATTGAATTTCTAAAATCCCAAATTAAGGATTATCAGCAGGAAATAATGACGGTTAAGGAAGCCTATCAGAATGAATACAATCTCCACATCCTAGCACGGGTAGCGTATGTAACAAAAAAGAGTCAATATAATGAATATATGTGTAGCGAGTGTGGTGAGCTTTACACTCGAGCAGGATATAAAATAGTCCAGGTTCCAATGACTGAAGCTAATCCACAACCGTCTGCTTCCGTAATCAAAACAGAACAACCTGCTGTTACACAAGAACCAACAGGAGTTGTAGAAGAAGAAATAGAACAACCCGATGTTACACAAGAACCAGCAGGAGTTACAGAAGAAGACATAGAACAACGTACTGTTACACAAGAACTAGTAGGATTTGCAGAAGAAGAAATAGAACAACCTGTTGTCACACAAGAACCAGCAGGTTCTCCAAGAGTTGTAAAAGAATAAATAGAGCAACTTGCTGTTACACAAGAACCAGCAGGTTTTTCAAGAATTGTAGAGGAAGACATAAAACCACCCCGGGCCACCCAAACTAGTACAGAACATAAATCTTTTTCTGATGCCTATGCACAGACTGAACCTCCCTGTGTCAGCAATGCTCAGACTGAGACCTCTAGTTTTCAACAACTAAAGGACACATGGAGAACAGAATATGAGCTTTCACAAGGAAAGGCATTCCAACAACAAAAGTCAATCTGGTTTAGCTATGCATGCAGAAATTGCGATGTACTTGAACAGTCTTGAGCTCAACATAAAGAAAATAAGGAATTAAAAGCTAGGCTATCCCACATCTTCAATTTGGTCCAGAGGGTACGGGCTACAAGAAAACCCTCTTTCAATTATGCAGTATTTTTGAGAGAACGCTTAGCGTTCTTGCAAATAAAGGCAATCAGAGATGGAAGATCCTACCAAGTTGATACACCTGATGAATTTATTGAAATATTCAAAGAAGCACCAAATAATGATCAAAATTTGCTCTGTCAACTCTATCTTCACAATGAGGCCATGCCTGAAGATAGATTGATGAATATACTCCCTATGGTTGGTGATATCCAGCAAAGAGCCTTCATCTCTTTTCTAGCCAATCAACTTACTTGGAAAAATGCCTATATGTCAGAAACGCATAATGAGCAGAACTGCCTTCTCTAGATTCGAAATGAACCACAGAATGCAGCACCTTCATTGCACATCATCAAAAAAATCTAAGTAATCCAGAGATGGTTGATCACATGAGGAAACTATAAGCAACAGTCTTGCAGGACTGCCAACATTATGTAAAAACAAAAGGGGCGCTGGCCATCAAAGCAAACAATTTATCTTGGGAGCATTGTTCGAAAGAGAGACAGGAATATCATCCTTACAATCCCCTCAATCTTCAGGTAGCAATTTCAAGCATACCTTATTATGTCAAATGTATGGAACAGTGTGCTGAAAGGTGGATTGGTTACCGGTTTCATTTCCCTCTCTTGTGGTTACCTGGTCAACAATATGAGGCTCATTACAAATTGACCAAAAAGGAGGAGGTGGCAGTATGGCAACAATTACAGAGTGTCTATGGATTCAGAAGTAGGTCTGATAACACCTTCTTTAGCTAATGTATCAACAACCTACACTATTCATCCTAGTATTCTGACTCAAATTCAGAGTAAATGTTGCAGGAGGACATGCAACCCTTTCAGTTGCGGGGATGTTAGGACTCCATATTGTCTACTTTTGACCTTATATTTTGTCATGATGTTACCCTCTTTAGCCCATAAGTTGAAACCTTTGATAACATTTTGACCTCATTATTCCAAGGTATGAAGTAACTCTCCTCATTGTTATATGTTTAATTATTGAACACATATTCATGTCATCTTTATAATTAATCTTTGGAAGTTGACTAAGTCGCTTACAAATGTTGAAACTGTTCAAATTCCGCAGAATTATAATTCACAGTTGCTGCAACACCAGAAACAGAAACTGACTAAAGCAGGTAAAACCTCATTTCACAATGGGTGAAACAACAATTGTCTAGAGGGGCAGTAACCGTCTGAAGCTGGCAGAACTATACTTGGTAGATGCTGACACAACACGATTAGCAAAACATAGTCGCAGATGCTGGAACACCGGGAAGAACACAAGAACTTCAAGGGAATAGTTGAGATTTACCAAATCGACAACAATGACAAAATAGCCAAGGATGGTACAAATATCTCAAGGAGATGGATGAGGTATACCAATTTTGAAATAGTAGAAGGATCCGCCTAACGAAGGATGACAAATTTTGCACACTGTTGTAATAGCATGCTGTAACACGAATTGATTTCCTATTTTTGTACAAAAGGGTCAAACCGAATGAATAATGACAATCTATTGTAATAGATGTCTCCTCTATAAAGATGATACATCTACAATTGAGAGTTAGTGAGTTATAACGGAAGTATTGTAGTGCAGAGCAAGTCTGAATCTTTATTGTAATTGGACATTTTGGCAGATGAATAAAGCACTGTTATGAGCATTTCAACTTAGCATCTGTGTTTCGGGGAATCTTGTGAGAGGGACAGGGCCCACCTTCTTCACAATATTCACCCATTTCTTTTCTGTTAAGTGTGTGTGATTTCTGTGTATTTCTAACCTTGCTTCCGATATTTCCTTTTGCTGATTCTCTATTTTCTTAATCAATTGGCACTGTTTAAGAGTGTGTCACCGGTGATTAGGATTTTTAGTGTGTATTGGAAAATTGGTTACAGAGGCAGGTGCTGAACATCCTTATTCTGAGGACAGGGTCCTGGTCCTCTGTTACAAAACAACTATCATTTCTTTCTGCAGATTTGTTACCATTAGATAATTGCTTTCATTTCATTTTTGCAATAGATAATAGCTGCTGTAACACAAAGTAAGGGTTTGATAGAAAGTAGATTTGTTTATACTACAGCCTTTAATGCTTTTAGAATTGAGTGCATACAGTATGAGGTCACCTTTGAAACAAAAGGACTTTCCCGGGTTGACAATTTAATGTGGTACTCGACTGTTTAATTAATAAACAACTCGATCAGCCAACAAACACCTCTGCCATAGCTCCAAACCTGTGCTATAATTCCAACAATTTCTTCCTAGAGATCATCTTCATCTATAGCATCCAAGAAATCATCATCTTCAAAAGCTCTCAAAAGTATATAATCATTACATTGCTCATCTTCATCACTAATTGAAAATCCATCACTGTCTTCATGAGTATAATAGATCTTCTTACTTATATTATGTTTTATGTTCCATCTAATTGGTTCCTTACCTTTTTCAAGCTTGTCTTTATGAGGACACTTGGCTACATAGTGGTCGACTCTTCCACAAACAAAGCATTTGAAAGGTAGCTTACCTCTGAAACTTCCACAACCTCGTTGAAGGTTCTTGACAAAGTTTGATTCTTCCTCTCCTTCCAAGATATGTCCTCACTCATTGTAATCTCCTTTTCCTAAAGCTTTGAATGCATCTTCTCTCCTGTCTGATGGTCCCCCTTTTCTCATTTCGAAAGCAATTAGGATTCCATGCAACTATGACATGGTAATGCACTGTAGATCCTACTTTTCTTCTATGGCAGAAAATTTTGATTCAGACTTAGAAGACAAGGATCTTAGCGCTTTTTCAACCAAAGTAACTTCTTTTATTTCTTCACCCAAGTTTTTCATACGATTAATAATCTCATATATACCTAAGAAATAATTAGCCACACTTTCATCATTGTGCATTCTTAGCTTTTCATATTGAATTATGAGAGTTTGTAGTTTTGTATGTTTTACCTTATCGTCTTCTTCATAGCTCAGAACGATCTTGTCCCATATTTATTTTGCGGTTATGAGCTGCATAACCTTGATGGATTCTGATTGAGATAAACTCCCTAATGGATTATTGACAACCTTTGCATTTGTTTCATACTATTTCTTACTAGCCATATCTGTAGGAGCTGCTGATGGAAATGTGTATCCTGTTTCCATGATATTCCAAATTTTTGTACGAAGATATTGAATATAGGCTGTGATTCGTACCTTCCAATAGACGAAGTTGCTCCCATCAAAGATTGGTGGCTTGATATATGCCTCTTTTTCATAGTTTCTCATGATGATAGATCTTCCTACAAGAAATCAAGCTTCTTCTGAAGGACCTAGCTCTGATATCAATTGTTGGAAATAATACTAAGAGGGGGGGTGAAGCAGTGTTATCAAATAAATTAATTTTCATTTCAAAATCAGATTTGTATATGTTACTTCAGTTATGGGAAACTGCGTATATACACAACTGTGTCTAAAGCAACCAACGTATATCACTAACGTTATGATTCATTAAATTTTGATCTTTAATCAATGCATCAAAACTTCATTAACCTTAAGAATAGTAAATGAGTGCAGTAAAATAGAACAGATCATCACGCACATAAACACAAGATACAAGGTGGAAACCCAATGTGGGTGAAAACCACCTGCTGTAATTCGTCTTTATCTTCCTTTAATAAGAAACTTATTTTTAAAATATATCTGTACTGGTGTAGTCTTATACCAATACACAGGCTTCTACCTACAGAATACTACAACCTTCTCTCGTTCTCCAACTTCTCCTGGAAGGGAGCTACAACCCCTTTAGGTCTTGTACTAGCTGATGTACTAGTACGTAGGTGCTAACCTAAAAAAGGCTACAACCTTCACTTTAATTCCAGGGACCATGTTTCATAAATTTTCAGACTGGATCCATCAATGACATCAATCAAACATCAAATATATCTGCATCAACCAATCTCCTTTTCAACAACCAAAAACTGATTCAAACAATCACTTCTCTCAATGTTGTAACCAGAAAATAGTAATAGTAACCAGACACCAATTCTCAACCCCGAACACTGCAAAAATAAGCAGAAGTAGCTAAAAGATATTTTGTGAGATGTACGCTACTTCAATATGTGAAACCTGCTTTCATATGCTTCTGTATTAAGGCAAACCTGCGTATACTCTTCTTTGAATTACCTAACCTGTGTGTATACATGCCTTTGCAATGTCGAACCTACGTACAGATCTATAAAAGGTAATTTACCCTTTTCAAATATTCAAACATCAGTTATACCCAGATTATCAAATTTATAGATCAAGTCCTGCGCAAAATATAACAGATCAAAAATCACACGAAGACGCTTCTCTTCAAGCCTTAAGATCTTGACCCTTCAATAAAACTTATCCTTCTTCTAGTGCTCAGGCTCCTCCTTGGTTTAGATCTAGCTATGCATCATAACCCATTGACCAGTATTCTAGATCTTCATCTTCATATGATATTCAATACTCAAGTGAATCACTTTTCCTAATGATCTCCTTCCCCTTTTATAATCTTAGGCCTTACTGAATACTACAGTCCAAAACCACTTAGAACCAATACTTTGGACCCAATACCTGGGTTCAACACGTTGGACGAGACACCATGGACCAACGCCATAGGTCCAAATACTAAGGACTAAATACCATGGACTAAAAATATTTTTTCCCATATGTACGTGCTTTTCCATGCACGAAAGTGCGTGCATACATATACATGCCTTTTGATCATCGAACCCGCGTGTATATGTGACTTGGTTAAGAGGAACGTGTGTATATCACTTTTTCTTTCATTCTGAGAGCCTAAACCATGATCTATCATTTGAGTGAGTTGCCATCAAGGACAACACCTGTGTCATAATGCCAACACACTCTAGAAGAAGCATGGAGCTCAATTAAACTAGATGTAAGTCACTTTCGTGTTTTTGGAAGTGAAGCATGGGCCCATGTTCCAGATGAGAAACATAAAGGATTAAAATGTAAGAATGAAAAATGTATTTTTGTTGGATATTCTAAAGATTTCAAAGGATATATACTTCTTCAACCTGAATCCAAAAATTTTGTCATTAGAAGAGATGTAAAGTTTGTTGAGAGTTTATCAGCCTCCAAGCCTAGTTCAGTGGATGTGCGACCTCTCTCTATCCCTTCTACTTCTCATAATATTCCTTCCTCAAATGATGACAACGAGGATGAAAATCCTCCCCCATGTTCTGAGGATCCTCCTTCATATCGTCAACTTCTGAAATGGGTCTGCACTACTCGGGATGTAGCAAGTGTTCTTGCAGGAGATCCTACAAATCAACATCATACACATTCCTTAGTTTGATAGAAAATCTTATTTACTAGATCAAGCTTCAGTATATTATGATCTTGACACCTTTGTAGAAGCTTGAGGCCATCCATATTGGGATGGAGCTATGAATGAAGAATATCATTTATTATTGGCGAACGATACATGGGACCTTATTCCTCTTCCAAAGGGACAACAAATTTTTAGATGAAAATTGGTTTACAGAACCAAGTTTAGACCATATGGAAACGTTGATAAACATAAATCTTGTCTTGTTGCTAAGGTTTTTTCAAAAGTTGAATTCATTGACTATACTGAAACCTTCTCCACTGTTACCAAAATGAACACTTGTCCACCTTTTTCATTTCCTTTCTACCTCTTTCAAATGGGAAGTTAGATGGATCCTAAACCCGCATTCTTGCATCAGGACTTGCGTTAAGAAATCTATTTGGAACAAACTCCTAGATTTATACAAACATACTCTAGTTTCATCTTAAGAAATCCCTTTATGGTCTCAAGCAAGCCCCTCAGGCTTGGTATGCCAAAATGGTTAACTTTATTTTAGATACTAGCTTTTATAGGTGTCATTCTCATAATACTTTCTATAACAATAAAGTGGGTAAGTCTCTTATCATTCTTGTTCTTTATGTTGATGATCTTATCCTTACTGGTAGTGACTGTAACCTTATAAACCATGTGAAGTCCAACCTTAAAAGGAATTGAAATGACACACTTAGGACACTTGGATTATTTTTTTGGTCTTCAAGTCTTGGAATCCAGTGAAAGTATTTCCCTTTCCTAGTCGAAGTATATATGTGATCTTCTACACCACTTTCATATAGAAGACTGTAAGCCAACCCCTTCTCCTTTCAAGTCTGGAGCCAAACTTTCAGCCACTTCTACATATAACCTACAAGGATGGAATGAAGAAATTCGAATGTTAGGAAAGACCAACATGAATATAACTCACCAAATAGTGATTGATAATAGAAACAATCGACTTATATGAAATAATATCATATGATAAGATACAACAACAATGAGAGAAAATTAGAGAACCAAAATACGAGACAAAAATAATGCAGAATTGGAAACGTGAGAGCGAAGATGCATAAAAATACTCAAAAGTGTCAATAGGCGTAGAAAAATCCACATCGATAGAGAATGAAGGTCTATTAATAACCCCTAGAGAGCGTGTAGATACCATGGAATTCCACAACTCTTCTCTATCAATAAGAAAAACTATAACTATAGTACTAACAAGTCCCATCATTCGAGAATTTCTTCAATTGTGGAATTATTCTAAGATTGCCTATAGTTTGATATAACGAATGTTAGGTCCCTATACTACTAGTGTAACCCCTTATTTTTATTAGTACAACCCGCTTATTATATTGTTGTGCCCATGTAGTCCCCATATTGTTATTATTGTGCCCCATAGAATCCCACTATTGTTATTATTGTGCCCTTATATTATTATTATTATGTTGGCTATGATTATATTATGACCCCTTAGACTCCTATATATAGAAAGGATGTCTTGTCATTTGTCCCATATCAAACACCAGAGTGTCAAGTGATAGTTTCAAGTGGAGGAACCATCAATTTCCTGGAAAGTGCCATAATATCAAGCTACCCATGGGAGAATATGTATTGAATAGCCTGATACTTTCCATTCCCATGGGTGGTGCTAACGTTTTACTAGGAGTTAAATGGCTACAATCTTTGGGTACGATAACTTTTAATATTCAAGAAATTTTCTTGAATTCTTATGGGAAGGAAAGGAAGTTCAATTGATGGGTATCGAATGAAAACATGGAAATATAATCAACTCTAACAACATGACAAAGCTTCTAATTAAATAAGAACGAGGTGTAATTGCACAATTATGTTCACTAGAGGATCCCACATCGAAATCATGTACTTCTCCATATCTCCAAAATGGTTTGGAAAATCATTCCAAGGTATTTGAGACTCCCAAAAGCCTCCCACCTATTTGTGATCATGATCGTGATATTTATTTGATTCCACGAAGTGTTCCTCCAAACACCAGGCCTTACATATATCCATATGCCCAATGGAGTGGGAAGTCATTCAAAAGTTGCAGAAGGTCCCAGTTCAAACAGTTTTGCGAGAACTTGAGAAGGAAGGAAAAATCATATTGGAACCTGAAGTGGTCACAGAACTGAGAAATCAAAAGCTATGAAATAGATCAATTTCAAAGTATTTCATTAAGTGGAAGAACTTACCCACTGAAGATTCAACATCGGAGAACAAGAATTTATACAGAAGCATCAAGAAATACTCAAGCATTAAGGACAACACATTTTGAAGGAGAGGGGCATGTTAGGTCCCTATACTACTAGTGTAACCCCTTATTTTTATTAGTACAACCCCCTTATTATATTGTTGTGCCCATGTAGTCCCCATATTGATATTATTGTGCCCCATAGAATCCCACTATTGTTATTACTGTGCCCTTAAATTATTATTGTTATGTCAGCCCTAATTATATTACGACCCCTTAGACTCCTATATATAGAAAGTAGGTCTTGTCATTTGTATCATCCAAGAATTTTTCATTTGTGTAATGTAAAGGAGGTTTCCCCCTCGAAGATGCTTATTTCTAAGGCATTGATCTATCTTTTCTATCTTTTTGTGAGCTAGTTTCATAAAAATGAACCAGAATAGAGAAACTTTCAAATGAGAAAATTCTATGAACAATATCTATACAATAATAATAATGAAGCAAAATAAGCACTTCTCCAACTGAGCAATCTTGTGATCATACCCCTCTATGGCAACTCATATCCATTGATGAAACCTGAAATACAAAAGTAGTCAACGAAGAGTTGTGACCTTGAGAGAGTCGGTTCACAAAATATATAGATGAGGCATGCCAAACTAAGGAATCATTATCACACATTATCACTTACAAAGAATAAAATAAGAAAATTCCATCAGAGGACGAGTCTCATAGTAACACCCATTTTGCTAAAATTCTAGAATCCCCACTGCCATGTTGTCCTTCAATAAAAATAGGTTTTAGCCACATATCCATGTATGAAGCTAACAGAGACACAAAACGGAATATGTTTCTCTATGAATTTCTGTTGACCATGAATGATATAACCAATGAAGAAAATAAAGTGGTGTAGTTTGTTGTAGTCTTAACGAAATGAGCATTGACGTGGTTTATCAGCCTCAGAAAAAACAACCTAAGTCAAAATGTTTTGTTTGGCCATGGTCCATATCCTACATGATGTGTCTCTTGTGTATTTATTTTCATTTATTGGTTACTGTTCGATGAAGAAGAGCACTAATAATCTAATGTGAAGAAAATCTTAATATAAACAAGTAGAAAGCTTTCAGTAGCAGCCAATAATGGAAGATAAATCGCATAATGCTAATGCCCTAGATTTCTTAACAAGCATAACTATGAATTTCAATTGAGATGAGAGGCCCAAGCCTTCTAAACAAATTATAAGAAAATCTGAAACAAAATAAAAAGTGTGGATGTTGAAGTGTCCGAATAAAAAGATGAATGATCTAAGGATATTAGTCCAATCAAATAATTGATCAATATGTGATGAGTTCAGTATAAGGGAATTAGAGTTGATGATGGGATGGCCTTACAAAATAAGTTTCTCACAAAGGATGTAGCACCATTTCACCCACTAAACAATAATAGTGAAAAGGAAATGAAAGGCCCCCCTAACTATCTGGGTACAACACTAGATGTATTCTTGCAACATTATAGAATAGAGGTTTTGACACAAGGTAATGATAATGTTGACATTGATCAATAGGAAAATATTGATTCATCCATGGGGAAGATAGGTGAGTGTAAATATATGGTTGATCGAGATTTTCAACCCAATGTTCCAAAAGAAACATATGAATTGATGCAGTTGTCTTGGATACCATGGATTTTAAGGAAAAACATTGTTAAAACAATGATGAAGCAAGCAAAAAAGATAAAAATTATCAATGTTATGACATAATCACAGAAGATTCGGGAGTTTGGGATGAAGGAACTCACGTCCTTGAGTATATGACCATAAATGATTTTGGTTCTATAGCAATGCGATGTTAGGGAGAGGTAGAATTTATTTCTGAATATATGGGAGTAAATAAGCCAAAACATTTTATAAGATTAGTGGATATTATCAAGTTAGACGTTGGGAAACCATAATAAAGGAACTTGTGAGGTCACTAGATAAGATAATGGTTCTTGCATTTCCGCAGAAGCTTGATAATGTCAGGAATTCAACTGGGATACCATCTGTAACAAGTAGTGGTGATACTTTAGTCTCAATAGAAATAAATAATTTTGTTTTACAACCTACGATGAGCTAAATGCCAAATGCTCATTTTTAGGGAATTTTGATGGTGTCAACTTTTGTTAAATTGATGCTAGATTTGTTATACAATAATCTCCCTATACAATACCACATATATTGTGAACAAAGAATCATCCTAGAATAGGTGAAAGGAATCTAGAGGCTTGTCAAGTATCTAAGGTATGATAAAGAAGGATACAATCCTATAATGAAGAAGGAACTTATGGTGCACTTTTCGAATTTATCATGGTTCAAGGAATTAACCAAGATGATGTAGTACCTTCTATGAATTTTTTTATTCTTCCTATGTTTGTCTAGGCCTTTCAAAATAGTCAAAATGGGCATGATGTTAATCCTTTAGTTGTAAAAACGATTGTTGAAAAGATGCTTGATCCATCTAAAAAGGTAAGTGCAAAATATAGTGAGCCCTTAAGCGCAAAGCTTTTATAGCTAGCAATGCTCTTGCTGAAGTATCTCCTTAATGATCCTGTAGAAAAATTACTTTTACAAAAGCTCCCCCAAAATTTGTGTGGACATAGTGCTACACAAACATGTGTAATTCAACTTTTGCTAGATATGGTGAGGCCAGAAACAAAGGTATTAAGAGAATATTCTAATGAGGCATGGTTGTCAATGGAATGTAGTTTGTACTTGGTCACAACTATCAAATGGGTTCCAACTTTTGTTTCTTTTTTGGTACCAAAATTTTTGAAAACATGTGAACTAATCATTTATTTATTGGAAATATTCGAGTTTATATGGAACTATGTTCAACTACGGAGTCATCATGTAGGCCAATTTTACCTTTGAAGAAATCTAAAGGGAAAGAAAAATTACGTGAAAAAAGAGCTTCTCATTATCTTTGGATGTGTTGTGCTTCTAAAACTTCTTAATGCTCCACTTGTCCTGGGAAGTTGTAGTAACTTGGAGCATGTTATGGGTCTCCTTAATGTGGTTCTCAAAAATTTTGAACTCAAAGTTGAACCACAATGCTCATTTAGAGACGATGTTTTGAATATGAGGAATGAAACTCAAGCAATGCCTAAAATAATGTCTAGTGTCAGATTAAATAACCAAAGGGATGAATTTTGTACAACCATACCTAAAATTGAGATGAGGAAAATTATCAAAGTTGACGAACAACCAAATAACCCCTAACTCAACCTCATCACTACATTTAAATCGAGGAGGTCTCAAGTCATTTGGCACACACATTACTCTTGATCTCTCCTCTCCACTCGTTTGGGTTTGTCCTCTCACAAGGAGGATGTAGTGGAAAGAGATATCTAAGAGATCTCGTTGTAGTCATCTAGAGAATCTTAGACAATGTCAAAAAAGGGAGATCTAGCCTTAGTGAAGGAGGATTTATACGCAGTTGAAGGAGAAGCCCTAGTCGCAGTTGTAAATGTTCCCTAGCAGTAGGTCAAGGGAAGCCTTAATCTGCACTTAAGGAAGGCTCTATTACACTTAAATAAGAGTTCTAATCCACACTTAAGGGAGGCCCTAATCCGTTATCCAAGACTCCCTTATATGCAGTCAAGGAGAAGCCTTAATATGTAGTTAATGGAGAAGCCCTAACATGTTACCTAAAGAAGCCCTAATACACCACCTAATGAAACCTTAATACGTAGTCGAAATTAGCCCTAATTCATTGACTAAAGGAGGCCCTAACCGTAGTTAAGAGAGGCCTAATCCATTCTAAGGAGGAGTCCTAATACATAACCAATGATAGACACTAATGCAACTAAATGAATCGTGTTGAGGACATGAAAGAAGAAGATAATTCCTGGTTGTTGTAGGTAACAACATTGTCATAGAGGTAGGACTATTTGGGCATCCTTTTGTCACTATGTGAAGTTGTTCTCTTATTGTAGGACAACCAAGTTAGAGAAGCTAATGGAAAAATATTTTGGGGTCTTGTTGGAGGGACAAGGAGTAAGGTTTATGCTACTTGGAAGCTACAGGAAGACTGTGTGTTAGACCGCAAGCCATAACACCATAGTCAAGGATTGCGTATGTGCATTTGTGGGCTTATATATGTGCCCGGATCAACAACATAACCAAGGAGTTGTCATAGGATGTTTTGATGACTATTGGAAGACTATTTATATAGTGCTTGGTGCCCTAACCAATCATCATGATGACAACTGCAAATATATTATTGAATGTGTCCTATTTCATGAAGCAGTGATAGCTAGTGAAACAAGAAGACATTCAAGTTATAGGAGATGTTTTGGGTCAAGGTTTGACCATGATTGGCTTAGTTTGCTGAATATCTAGTTGATACCATATTAATGATCTTTAAAAGCATATTTGGTCCTCTTTGACCAGCATTGTCTTCTCTGGTCACGACTTTTCGACTGTTGTCATAAATATCATTTTTTTATATTTGTACTATCTCTCTCTTTGCTGAACTATTGAAGAATATAGGAAGAATTGATCAAGGGTTTCCCCACATTGGAGTTTGTCCCTAGCTTGTGCCACATATTGTGTCCTCTTATCTTGGCTTGTCTTCTACTGTTTATGTTTAATGTTTTATCTGCATTTTACTATCATGTTAATTTGACTGCTAATCTAGACATCGATTTTGGGCTAACACGAAAATTTAAGTAAATTTATCTAAGCATAGAACATTACCAAAAAACTTAATAGGGAATGAGAGTTGAGGTGAAGGAAAAGCCCAAGAGAGAGTGTAAGAGCAATCACTGAAGACAGTTGGAAAGGACAAAAGGGTGAATGGGTTCCTCATTCCACCTCCTAACTGAAGACAAATTCCATGAAATGTTTGACTATCACAAATGTAAAATTTCTCTTGATCTAACATTAGAAGAACAAGAAGTGTTGGATTATGTGAAGGGTAAAATCCTCAAGTCTCCATCAAATACACCAACTGCTTCAAAGTAAAGGTACACCAAGGGTGAATTCAAAGTGAAGAAGATTATTAGATACTTCATTGACAAGCATCTGGTGGCCTGCATTTATGATCTAAACACCTCCAAGGAGATAAAGAATAGATTGATAATAATGTTCAAGGTTAGTGATGCAAATAAACTTTTGTTTCTCAAAAATAAGTTGAAGGATATTAAGAAGGGCAAGGATGAGGATATTCAATCCTACTTCTTAGGGATCAGTGAGATCAAGAATGATCTACTTTCAATTGGAGAATCCATTTGTGATAGGGAACTTATTATCACTACCCTTGGAGGTCTCCTACATGAGTGGTATATATTTGGAACCACTATACCCAATAATGACCAAATTCTAGGCTTTGAAGAATTGATGTCGAGATGAATTCAAGAAGATACAAGAACGTTGGAGCAATATATGCCTTTTAATAGAAGCAACCCCACTTCATTATCCATTCATGCCAAAAGGAGAAATAATGCAAGGTCTAAAGGTCATTCCAATGGAAAGCATGGATCTAAGGGAGGAAGGAAGGGAAGATGCTTTGTTTGCAATAAGTTTGGCCACTTTGCAAGGGAGTGTCCAAATAGGAGGTACACATCGCATGATGATGATCACAATAATTCCAGGGAAAACTTCAATAACAATGATTAAAGGAATGGAAGTGTTAGAAATAATACTGAGAAGGGGGGGGTGAATCCATACTATCAGTTCAATAATTTAATTTTTCAAAACTGATTTGTCTACGCTACTTCAATTTAGTGAACTAGCCTATATATGCAACTGTACTTAATGAAACCAGCATTTATGCAAAGATATTTTGATTATCACGCATTGAAATTTAACGAGTATATCAGGAATTCATTAGATAGTGTAGTAAAAATAGAATAAATCATCACACATAAGAAACACACATGAACACCAAGATATAAGGTGGAAACCGAATGTGGGTGAAAACAACCAACTGCAATCGACTCTGTGTTCTTTTAGTAATAAGAAAATTATGTTTACACTTTTTATACTAGTGTAGTCTTTACCAGTATGGAGGCTTTTACCTGCAAAAGGATACAACCTCCTCTCATTCTCCAGCTTCTACTAGAAGGGAGCTACAACCCCCTAGCTCTTATACTAGCTGATATGATTACTAGTACATAAGTGTCAACCTATAGAAGGCTACAACCTTCTCATTTCTTCCAGGGACCACGTTTCATAAATTATTAGATTATATCCATCAACAAAATCATTCAATCATCAAATATATCTGCATCAACCAGTCTCGTTTTGAACCAACTGCAACGAAGTCAATCAATCACTCCATCAATCTGATCATTGAGAATGTTGTCACCAAGATACAGTAACCAGAACCCAAGCCAGAACCTATAACTCTAAAACATCAAACAGAAGCAACTAAAACATATTTTATAAGGTATGAGGTACTTCCATGTATCGAACCTATGTGAATACGCGCTTTCCCCAAGGAGAACCGGTGTAGAGATCTACAAATCAAATTTATGATGTGTACGCTGCTATGATATACAAAAC
>APFE031130867.1:6618-76117 GCA_000404065.3 Pinus taeda
CAAAGCTGGCAAGAAGCTGAAGTCTTCTGCTAGAGGAAGTGTTCCAGATCAACTAAAGGCATGTTCACGCATCTTTGTCTCTGGCTACAACTCTGAAACTGATGTGGTAGGTTGTGGCTCAGGCTCGCTTGATGTGGCTTTGAAGCTTGTAGATGACCATCATTTCCCCCCTTGTCAGATACAAGGTGAGAAGATGGAGAAAACTCAACTGCAAGACTGTTCAATATTTTGGAACAAGTTCTGACATGTGTTTGGAATATCTTCTTGGCTGTTGATGCCCATTGCCAAGAAGCGATCCATCCTAGATGAATCTTTGTTCTTGCAGGACGTTTGTTGCTGAAGCATCTGTGTGAAGAATGGCTAGTTTTATGGCAGTGCTTACATGGATGAAGATAAAAACAGTGATCTTTCAAATGGCCAACTCGATCACAGTGTTGGCATTTCACGATCGGTTGTTGTTGTTGCTGTTGTGGAAGAGGAGCAGAGTCTAGAACAGCTGAAGCTGAACTGTCATGAGTAGCAGGTGAACTGTCATGAATGAAACTAGCACTCTGAAACTGAATGGGTTTTGAGTAGTCTGGAATATGAAAGGACAAGTCCTTTTCATATCCATGACTAGTTCTGTGCTTGTTGTGGACAAGCTGTTCCCAAGGTCTAATGATGGGCTTGGGAAGTGCAGACTGAACTTCTGCATCTGCATTTACAACTGCTGCTTTATTTGAATGAACAGGAACATTATTGACTTGCTGCTGATGGGTGGTTGTCTCAATGTTCTCAACAAAGACAGGTTCAGAATGGTGTCTATTTTGATGTAGCTCTTCTTGCTGTAGCCGTGATTCAAGCTGCAAAAAATCAATCTTTTCCTGTGCATTTTGTAGACATGTCTCAATTTCTGAGAGAGAGGCTTTGCTGATTTGGAATGTGTCATTAGAAGTAGATTGTATTAGAGTTTTCAAAAAATCTAATACTTCACCAATTTGATCCATTTTCCCAAAAAAAGGAGTGCCTTAATGATACTTTGAGTTCCTTAGAAAGCTAAAAGCTTCTTGGAAAGATATTTCAAGCTTCTTAAAACATGGAGCATTAGTTTAATCAAAAATCCAAATTATGCTCCCTGCTATCTGCTTATTCATCTTGACAGGTCTGCCTCAAAAGAAACTTTATCCTCTACCAATTGGTTAAAAAATAATGGATCTATCTTTAAATCTAGAACAGGGATCTCTCAACATAATATATATGTGTGACCTTTATTAAAAATATAAAAAATACAATCCCCTTCCTTGTTTTCTAAAATACAACCCAAAAACTTTCTTTAAAACAAATGACCTCCTTTTTGAATGCGCCCCAAAAGTGACCTCTCAAAAAAATGTTCTTTCGATCGAAAAAACAGAGATCACAAAACACAATACCTTTCAAAAGAAAACATTCTCTAAACGATCAACCTTGAACGACCTTGCCTCCCCACGCTGCTACAACACGTGTGGATTTTCTCACACTGACTCTCGTTAGCTCATGCTCTAGTTACCAAAGCGTGTTGCCTCGCAAAATCGCCTGGTCACCAAACTGGAATCTCAAACCCTTTGACTTCTCCAATCACAACCACAAACATAGCGACAGAAGATGGGACTTTTTCATAGAATTTGACAAAATTGAAAGGGCCTCTCAGTATTTTCTAGGGGCATGAGGCATTTCAGAACTTGGTTCATTTCGTCTTACCTTCCAAGGTAAACTAGGAAGTTCTAACACGATGCACTGATAAAACTTGTGAAGGTAACGAACATGGCAGTCATTTTCTCCTCGTGGTAGTTTCTGGTCCTTACGAGACTCATTGCATGAGTTAGTTGCAGAGTTCGGCCACACAGTGCCACCAACACGTAGACTCTGCCACCATGGTCCTCCTTCTCGACCACGTTGTACCGCCAATCCAACTGCACTTCGTCAATGGACGCAGCTCACTCACGGGCGATCCACCCTGTAGCAGATCTCTCGAACAATAACTCTAACACCTCTCGAGCAATAGATCTAAACGCACAACACCTCAATCCACACCACAGCTACGTAGCGGTTTCATCGATCTCAACGACCACCGATCTCAACTGTCTTCCTATTCTTAGTGGCTTCATTGATCTCAACGACCACCACATTTTGATCGGAGGTGAGCTCCACAGATCCACAGAAAAGAACGAAGGGATTGATCGACTTACGCTCAATCCGCTGATCACTGATTGCTAAGCAACCACGATCACAATCTTAAATGGAAGCTATCCACAGATTCATAGACTGAATTTCAATCATAGATCCATGATCTGGCAACCTTCACACCACAAACTTGGCAGTTAACAGGCTTCAATTTTGTTGGTCATCGGAACAACGAGACTTTGACATCCAAATTCGTGCTGAAACAAAGAATTGCGAGAGGAAGCCCAACAACGTGCCTTTCTCTCCAGGAAGGGCACTGATCAGCACCACTGTCCAAACCAGATAGGGCATCGATCTGATTAAACTTTAGAAAAAAAATAATTCTCCGTGCTCCGCCTCCTCACTAGGCCTTCTTTGCTGGGACAACGATGCCTGGGAAGTCGAAGCGGCTGAGGACGGATCAATACAGCGGGTCGAATCTGGTAAACATTTGAGAGCCAAGATATACGGCAGATTGACCAGGGAATCCACCTCGATTCTCTTCAACAAACTCTTCCATGGCCTGTGTGCGGCATGCAGTACTGCCTTCTATCAGGCGAGCATTTTCAACATTCCAGCTACACCCTCAACAATGGAGCTCTACACACTGGAGCAGAGGTAGACGTTGAATCCATGTTTCAAAATCGAACCATAACGCAAACCTGGAGTAAAATAAGGTAACTGAGATATACCAGAACAACGTTCAAGGATTCCAGGAATTGTTATCTTACAGGGCAAAGCAGCGCATGTAAAGGAACAACATACTAAAAATACAATTCTGAGGGGCGCCAAGGTTTCCAGGTAAATTTCAAAGCATTAGAGTAGGTGCACAATGAAGAGTAAAACGCTCAAGTTCTTACATGCAGTAGAAAGCGCAGAACTGTCATAAAAGATGCCACAAAATCAATATGAAACTACCGAGAACAGCGCTGAGGAGATTCCAGTAAAATTCAGATAAACTGTTGCAAATACAGTGGGCATATAAAACGTTTGTTTACAAGTCAGTGCGCAAATATTCGACCAATCACTCTTCAAGGGGAATTCCTTTTAGCGCAGAATTCAAGGGGATTAAACTGAGGAAACACTTCTGACATGGAGCAGAAATGTCAGGACTAACATGCAGAAAGGCTACAAAACAAAACAAGTGGCTCAAATATGAGCAAGGCCAGCAATCGCCCGCTCTGATACCATGTTAAACATACATGGTGAACCAGAAACAAATAGAAAGATAAAGCTTGCAATGCAATTTTTATTAACAATAGATGTACATTTATAGTACAATATGGTGACTGTTGGGATACACATCCCAAGGCCCCTTGGACTACTTAGTCTGTTCGGCTTCCACACTAACCCATTAGGATTAGGTGTCCAACATTATCGAATTTGTTTATCTTAAGGTATTTAGTTGCAAAACTGCGAAAGAGATATGGGGCAAGCTTGAAAATATATACGCAGGTGACTCAAAGGTGAAAGAAGCAAAGCTTTAAATTTTCAGGGCAAAATTTGAGCAACTCAAAATGAGGGAAGATGAAGATATTGCTGCATACTTTCAGCGTGTTGATGAAACAACAAATACATTGGAAGGTTTGGGAGAACCTGTCGAAACGAAAATTGTTGTCTGAAAGATCCTCAGAACCTTGCCAGCAAGATTTAAACCTAAGGTATATGTCTTGGAAGATAGATTGAATTTGACCAATCTTAGCGTAGATGAATTGCATGGAATTCTTACAGCATATGGAATGAGAATTGAAGAAGAGGATGACACATCTCACTTAGAAACACCATTTGCCGCATCCAAGAAGAATAGTAAGGACAAGCAAACTCCAAAAGAAAAAACTTGCAATTGTAAGGATGAGGAAAAGGAAGAAGAATTCTCAGATAAGGAGTTTTCCTACTTCACACGGAAAATGAGAACAAGTACAGGAAAATTTGATCATTTGAGAGATGATGTCAAATGTTACAGATGTAACCATTTTGGACATATGGCTAGGGATTGTGAAGTGCCAGACATGTATAACTATTATCGGCAAAAGCCTAGAAGCAAATTTGCAAGATCGCGAGATAGACACCAAACATAATCTTCTATGAATAACATCGAATGTTACAAATGTCATAACTATGGACACATAGCTCATAATTGTAGGTACAAGATGGAATCAACCATGAATGAAAATCTTGATGACGAGAATAAGAAGGTTTGGGAAGGAAAAAAGTTCAGAATGAACAAGTACAAGATGAGCAATAAAAGCAAGAAGGAAATAAGATCCCAACAATTATGCTTTCACGATTCGTAATAGATTGTGAGGAATCAACAGTTGCTTCGGTTAATGACTCAAGTCAAGATGGCCTGTTAGGTGACTCACTATTTTGAACAATCTGGCTTGTTGACTCCTTAATGTTTGTAGAGGAGGAGTTTAGTAGCAGTTTATGGCATAAGTCTATGATTGATAGGAAGGTAGTTTGAACGAGATGGCAGCTTCATTACAGTGTCAGGGGGAGCAAAACAATTGAAGGATTACAGGTTACCAGGAACAAGACAAGATTACTCTGCAAAGGATATGCACAAGTTGAAGGAATTGATTTTGTAGAAATGATTGTTCCTATTGCCAGAATGGAAGCTATTAGGATGTTTCTCGCATATGAATGCTCGAGAAAAATCAAGGTCTACGAAATGGATGTTAAGTCAACCTTTCTAAATGGTGAATTAGAAGAAGTAGTTTACATTGAACAAACCTGAAGTTTTTCTGCTCACTGACAAAGAAAACTACGTTTGCAGATTAAAGAAGGCACTATATGGCCTCAAGCAAGCTCCTAGGGCTTGGTATGCTCATCTTGATAGGTATCTACATCAACAAGGATTCAAGAAAGGAAGTGCTAACATCAATCTCTATGCGACAGTGGCTCAAGATAACCTACGATTATCGAGGTATATGTGGATGATATAATATTTAGAAGCAATGATGATAGATTAAGTAAAGACTTTGCCACAAGAGTGCAAAAGTGAGTTTGAAATGTCTATGCTTGGCGAGCTGACATACTTTTTGGGGCTTCAGATTTCTCAGCAGGATAAAGGAATATTCATATTTCAAACCAAGTACATCACATAAATGCTAAAAATAATTCCAAAAGGAAGATTGCAAGCCAGTCCTTACCCCCATGATAACAGGTTGCAAGTTAATCTTAGAAGGTTTATCAAAGGATGTGGACCAAAGGTTGTATAGATCCATGATTGGTAGTCTCCTACATGTTTCAACCTCCTGACATGATGTGATGTAGGTAGTTGGACAAGTAGCAAGATTCCAAGCAGCACCAAAAGGATCTCATATTATTACCGTTAAAAGAATTCTTCGATATCTTAAGGGCACAATGGAATATGGTCTATGGTATCCCAAAGGAAATGATCTGGTTATCCAAGCTTATACAGATGCAGATTGGGCAGGAAGTGTTGATGATCATAAGAGTACTAATGGAGCAACATTCTATCTAGGTGGTTTTCTTGTTTCATGGTTAAGTAAAAACCAGTGTTCAATTTCGTTATCCACAGCAGAAGCAGAATATATCGCGACAACAACTTGTTGTAGACAAGTTCTCTGGATGAAGCAAACTTTGCAAGATCTTCATTTCAAGTTTGATTAGCCTATTCCCATCTTTTGCGACAACACCAACGCCATAAGTATCTCCAAAAATCATGTGATGCATTCCAAAATGAAGCACATTCTGATTAAATATCATTACATTAGAGAGCAGGTCGCCGAAAAGAATATCAAGCTTGAATATGCTGGCACAAAGGAACAAATCGCTGACATCTTTACCAAACCATTACCTCGTGAAACATTTGAGTATCTTCGCCAAAATCTTGGGATTCTCCCAAGTTTTCATTAGACTCTTTCTCTTATCTACTCGAGTAGAAAGGGGAGTGGAGGTGTGCACAAGTCCGCAGGATGGCTGTTTGTCAGGGAGAGATCCTTTGCTATTGATGGCAAAGGGGGAGAGAATGCAGTATGAAGAGGTGTCATGATCACAGAGGGAGTACTTGTGTTGCCATCAATGCCAAAGGGGGAGATTGTTGATTTGTGGTTGTCATTGATCTCAACCCAAGCAACACCAGGGGCTACCCTGATATTGCATGGGCATTTTGACTTGAAAACTTACTCTATTATGAGTCAATGATCTTCTAGATGGATTCTACTTGTCGAAATATTTCCGTTGATATATGACACACCAAGTAATTCTTCACGGTTTGAGAGATATTCATGTTTGAACTTAGTAACCCCAGTTAGTGGGCTAAAACCCTATGGGGTTGTGGCATGGCACTCATAATTGGTTGTGGTCATTGAATATTCAATAATTAATAAAAAAAAATTGCTCTTAAAATCTCTCCAATGTTCACTTGTTGAGAACCCTCTCACTCAAGACATTCATATAAATAATGACCCTCATATCCTCCTCTAGTAGGGATTTTGTGGCTTCAAACAGGTCATCGTGGCATTTTCGCTATAATTTTATTTTATTTATTTATTTATTTTTTCTACCTGCGAAGCTTCAGAAGCTGAAATTAAAACCCATTTGTGCCGAAATCTTGATGAACCTCATGACCGAATTTCAGATCTTGGTTCGTTATATTTTCGGAGATATGATTTGAGGAAGTTAAGGTTTTTGCAAGCTCCCGAATTCCATGTCAAACAGGGGATGTTGGGAAAATCGTCGTAACTTTCTCTTTGAGAATTGGATTCAAATTTCGTAAATAGTCACAAAAATAGGACGAACTCTAGTTTGTTGAGTAGCGTTTTCAGGGCCGAAGGTCGCAACAGTGACACATGGCACTTCGTACAAATTTTCTCTACTGAACCAGTCTGTAATCAGGTCATCATGGGAGATTGGGCATAACTCTTTCTTGAAGAATCCAATCTTGATCAGACCTGTGGGGTTGGAAAGATGACTCAGAGGGCTACCACAGGACAAAATTTCAGACCTTGGTGATCCGAAATTACATAGATACAACAGATTCAATATCGAGCTCTTAGAAAGCAAGAAAAAGCGTGTATTCAAGGATCACTGTAGTAAGGACCACACATCAACAGTCAAGGGTAAGTCTCCTACAACAAGGTATGTATGATTAGTGTTTACGTTTGAATTTTGAGTATCATCTCTGACATACGGTTTTGTAGGACAATGTAAGTATATGCATTGTCTCGGTTATATCTCTATGTCTCTATATGTCACAATTAGTTTTTCAGATGTCCTATTCTTGATACTACACATTTGATGCTACACCAAGTCTGCTAAATCTATATGATGTTGTAAGTTCATGTTACTTGTCTTGTCGTAGTTGATAGAGTGATCTCTGTTGTTGTACTTAGAACTTGGTTGATCACAAGTCTAGGTTCTGTCATCAGTTTTTATTGTATATATCTTTAGGTTACTTTGGATATAGTCTTGCATAGAGTCCAAGCCTATATCAAGAGTGGGAGTCTTTGTCTACTGCTGCAGCAAGTCAACAAAAAAAGTGACAAGCACACTTCAGGTACGCATTGTAATTTTTAATTTGTATTTATTCATTATTATGCACTTACATGTGTTTTGCAGGCAGAGGTAAATTGAAGGGTATTTTGTTTTGTTGTGGGATTGGTTTTGCCGGACAAATTTTGCATGTAGGTACAAGAAGATTCAAGTACAACTTCAAGCAAGAATTAAAGAACAGAAGTATCAAATCAAAGGAAGCATTGCAGTGGGGCATCCTTTGAAGACATGACAACCATCCATACATTGTGAAGAAGTGTCAAGGCCAAGAGTCATCATTGTAAAGTTGTATAAGAGTCATTTGTAAAAGTGTCATCATTGGAAGAGTCATTATTGTAAAAGAGTCAATCTGCCTAGAGTCGAAAAGTCATTATTGGGAGGTATAGGAGTCTATATTGGGATGATGTCATGGTTGAGTTGCAGGTCATAGTGTGATTGGGTGTTCGGTCAAAATCATTGTAAATCATATTGTATTGTGGATTGTTGTCCTTGGTACGAGAATCCACACTCTTGTCTCATTTCAGTCATTATAGGGTGGTAGGGAGGTGCTAGGCTGGTGCATGAAGTCGCCTACAGGTTGGAGCCTGTGAACACTTCAAGGTGGTGGGTTGGTCTAGGATGTTGGGGCATCCATTCAGTTGACTACTGGAGAAACTAGGGCGTTGGGGCATCCTTCCAGTGGGAGCTGGAGAAGAATGCTTTTCTAGAATTCTAGGAAGTTGTTCTTTCATTTCAGTTGGGGCTGAAGATTAAAGGATTTATTAGAAAAGTGTTTAGTGGTTTTTGACCCGGAGGGGGTTTTCCACCTAAAATTCTTGTGTCTACTGTGTTCTTTTATTTACTGTTATTACTAAATAAACATTAATAATAATTGAATATTAACTAATGCCCTTAAAATATTTACAAGTGCTAATTGCTAAGAAATATTGATTCACCCCCCCTCTTAGTATTTCCAACAACTCCATCATTTGAACAAATGTGTAATGCGTGTAGTCAAGAAGAAGCTCGAGTATCGTTAGTAAAAAACAAGGAGGATGAAGAAGAAAACATCTCTAATGCCTATTTCACTCATCACAAGAAGAAGGGAACCTTCAAGAAGTTCAAGGGACCAAAGAAGAAAGTTGACCTATAAAAGATTGAATGCTACAATTGTCATAAGATGGGTCATATAAAAGTTATTGTCCTGAGAATCCAAGTAATAAGAAGAGAGAAAGGGCACATACGAATGTCACTGATGAAGCTCCACCTAAGAGAAACAAGACTGAAGAATCTGAGATCAACCAAGGACTCTTAGGGAATACTAGCCCTCACATATCCTTGTATTTGAAGTTTTGCATTGTTTTCCTTCATGTCTCGATTCCTAGAGTTTGCAAGTCTAACATGTCTTGTTAAAATATTTTTGAATTATTTTGATGAGTTATAGGTATCCCTTGAGATTGGATTAAGAGGGAGCACTCACCATTTCACCAAAAGATAAGTATCTTATTCTTTGTCTCCTTCTTATGTTTGGTTTCCCTTTCATATCAAGATTTGTTTATCTTATATGCTAATAACTGATTATTTATACTTTCCTTAGTTATGAAAGCTTACTAAATTTTCAAGATTATAGAGGAGACTTCAAAGGGTAGATTTGAAGCATGGAAGAAGGTTTGTTGAAGCCCATCAAGAATTGATATCCTACAAGGTTTGTTAAGAAGCAACTCAAGGTATGTCTTAGACTATAAACTTTGTTATAAAGTTCTCTTTATAGAAAATGTATGTTCATTCACTTTGAAAATTTTCTTTACATTATTGACATCGTTATGTCTAAGGTTTTGAATCACAAAGATTCTTGTTAGGGTGATTAATCATTAGATTGAATCTACCTTCATTATATTATCATTCTTGTGGAACCCTAAAAAGGTTCATTGTAAAACCCTAACATAAGGGTATGCCAATATTGATTAAGAAACCCTAGCCTACTTAGGGTTGTTGATGAAGTCTAGAAATCCTATTCTTTTGATGTTTAGGGTTTTGATATTGTTATGATGAAAACCCTAGTCCTTTAGAATTTGCTGTCAATGTCTATGTTATGTAATGAAACCCTAGAACTTTAGGGTTTATGAACAACCCTTATGATATGTATGGTAAGATCCTAGGAATGAAACCCTAGGTGTATACTCTTCCATATGATTGAAACCCTAGTCTGAATGAAGTTGCTATATATCTAACTTTGATGTTTGTGCCTGGTTTACCTAGTACGTATGATTATTGATATGAGATGCTAGTGCATGAAATCCTACATATATATAAGTATGCTAACCAAATTGGTGATACTCATGTTTTAATGGGTGAAATCTAGGGTTTATGACAAAACCCTAATAGAGATTGATATTCTAGGATATAATGATATTTTTTTCCGATATGATTTAGTTTTGATAATAAAAACTACAGTTTGTAACAAACCCTAGTAGAGTCTAAAATTGTTGAAATCTTAGTTGTATAGTAGGATTGTTATTTGATTGAATCGCCGATATCTAAGGTTTTGTGTCTTGAAGATGGAGTCTAAAGGTTTGTGACAAAACCCTAGCAAGAGGCTAAAGTCTAGTATGTGTCTCTTGGTGATTATGAGCCTAACTAGGTTTAATTATTTGATGTCAAAAGTATTTGATTGTTTTGATGCTTCCATTATATTGATATAATTTTGATATAGTTAACTTCATGCTTCAGTATATGCATTTTAGTTGTACTTGCTATTAAAGTTGCACAAATACATAATCTTCAAGATGATGAAGATGCTCAAATGATATTAATAAGCATGATAAAGGAAGTAAGAAGGGATGGAGTCATGAAAGGTTCTCCGATGTTATAGAAGAAGGAAGCAATTGATCTCCCTAAGTTGAGGGAACCTAGATAGAAGATGTTGAAGAAAATGTAACTAGGTTCGGTATTTACATATGTAATTTTGATCTTTGTACTTATTAAGAAAAATAAATATTATTTTTGTAACTTGTAAAAATGAGTTTCTTGCTCATTCCATAGGTCTAGAAAAGTCAAAGAGTCAAAGACGTATGTAAAGAGCTCTTCTTGAGCATATATGTAATGAATATAAGTCTACCTAGTGACTAGATTAGCCTTCCAAGACAAGCACTGTTGGAAACACTGAGAGGGGGGGGGGGGGGGGGGGGAGAGATCAGTGTTTCTTTCCAATTGTTATTTTACTAGTTAAAACATTTATATTCAGAACACAAGATGAACAACAAGAATACATGCTTTTATTAATATAATCTTTGCAATAAAATAGATACAATGTATATATGGTTCCAATCTGTTGCCAAGCACCAACTTGGACTTTTGTGAGGCTCCAACCTCCAGAGCACCAACTCTGTTTTGTCAAGGCACCAACCTTGGACTTAGGATCACCAACTCCCAGGACACCAATCCTTCTAGTTCTGAGGCACCAGCCTCATGGGCTCCAACCATCTGCTGTCAAGGCACCAACCTTGGATATAGGAATACTAACTCCAAGGACACCAATCCTTCCAACTTCTGAGGCACCAACCCCAAGGGCTCTGACCCAATCTTGTCAAGGCATGTTTGATAGTGATTCTCTACTCCCAAAACTCTTCTTTACTGAATTCTGTCTGTTTACAGCTTCACTGTAGTCTCCATGCTACAACGTTAATGGCAACCAATCTTCATATGAACAAGTCTTTACAACTCTTCATACTGTCCACATAGAGTCTGCAAAAGTTATCTCATGATGATATCAAATAGGCATCATGATCTCTGATAATGTCTCCACACAACTTTAGTGAGTCTATTATTAGCTGCACTAAGCTCTACACAAGAACCAACTCTCTGTTTCAAGCCTCTATTTTCACTGTCATGGTGAATGCTTCCAGCGTTACTACTGTGCACTGTTCTTGCTATTGCAATCTCTTACTTCCCAGAAATACATTCACATATTCTTCAATACTGGTGTTGGCTACTGTTCCCTTCAAGCGATATCAAATGAACTTTATTTATTATATCACATAATTGTCCTTCAATATGCATTATGTACTTGATTAATTCATCACAAGTTCGAGTCCTTCACAGGGTAACACGATCAACAAAGTTGCTCATCCTCCAACTGCCTCCTGTACGGCTGGACCTTTGTCTTCCTTCTGTCCTGCTGGACCTTCGACCTCTTTCTATCCTGCTGGACCGTCGGCTTCCTACTTTCTTCCAGTTCGCTAACAACCACTGCATAAAGACAATTCTCTGTTTTCTTATCTTGATATGCCTGACCTTTGGCTTCCATTTCAATCGCTTGAGCTTCAACTTCCTTAACACTCGTTCGACCTTCTGGCTTCCCTCCTCCGATCGCTTTAGCTTCCTCTGCGCTCGCTCGACCATCTATGCTCGCTTGACACTTCGACTTCCCAACCCATGGCTTCCTCTGTCTATTCGAGTGTTCCAATACTCACAGGACACGTTCAGGAGGAAGAGAGGCTGAAATACAAAGAAATGTTACTTATTAAAAAATATCAGAGAGGTCCTTTTTCCTTTAACAATATCCATACATTAGACTTCATTATTTACGGAGTATTTCATTGGAGAGGCTGTACCAATAGGGAGGTCCCACATGCCATGTCACAATCGCAATCAGCGGTTTGACATCCCTTAGAGACTAGCGATACAGTGGATGCGATATTACATTTAGTCATGTTAAATGGTGCATTCGGGTCCATAATATATATTGCAATTGGTAGTTCGACAGTGTCAATTCTTTTGAACATTGCAATTCAACGGATGCGATATTTCAATAGGTCGTATTGTGATGTTGTAGTGGGTCCGCATACATATTGCAATCGGTGGTTTGGGGGTGACAACCCTTTATAACTTGCGCTATGAGAGTTCCTATAGGTGGACGCGATATAACAATAGGGCAGTTTATATTGGTGCAGTGGGTCCACACACACACACACACACACACACACACATATATATAACCTTCCCACTCTATAACATTAGTTATATAGAATTTAACCACATGAAATCCTTATATCCACGCTATTTCTATTATAATGTTTATATAATAGAAATGCACAATAATCATGCGTAACTTACCTTTTCCACCTTTTTACAGCCTTTGCACATTTTCCGATGTTTGCCTTTTTCGGATCAATCCTCCATTGTAGATCTTACCATCCCTTCCGACAGTTGATATTACACTTGACCAACAAAGCCGCTTAGTGATCCTGCACCGTAGATCAAAACTGCATTTGATCCAACGCTCGACAACGATATCGGTTGAGCTACATGCACGAGGATTACCCACCCGATAAAGCGGTTTCCTCTCTCCTCTGACGTGTGACATGTCAATTTCTTAATGGAATTGGGTGACTCCCTCCTATTACCACTTATTGCTTATTCTCAACTCGATAAACTATTTCCGCTTATAAACCCGCCTTTCTCTTTGACTAACACTCGAGCTATTTAGCACCCGATGACCGTAGATCTTCTACCATCAACGGCTGCGACGACTCCTCCGATTTCCTCATCCGCTAATACTTAAATTAATCTCCGTCGTTCATTTCTTTGACTTTACGCTGCGCGACTTAATCCTGGCTGCTCATTACAAACAATCTCGTCTGTTGATCTCCAAGATCCAACGGTTCCTGTGCGTTCAATCTTCATCTTCAAAGACCCATTATGATTCCTCTGTCTCTTCTTCTCCTCTCTGTTCTTCTTGGGCATACATTACATGCGATACTCCTGATATGGCTCCTCCTCAATCTCCTGCTCTTACACTTACGTGGCTTTCCTGTGGCTTTGGAAACTGCTCCAATACCTCTTCTCTGCTTTGATAGCTCCTATGACTTCCAATATTCTCTCCAATGGCTTGACTGTCTTGGCTTTCCTCTGGTTTCTCCTCATGGCTTCTTGCTCCTGTTTCTTCATGGATTTGCTCTCCTGTACGGCTGGACCTTCGTCTTCCTTTTGTCCTGCTGGACCTTCGACCTCTTTCTATCCTGCGAGACCGTCGACTTCCTACTTTCTTCCAGTTCGCCAACAACCACTGCATAAAGACCATTCTCTGTTTCCTTATCTTGATATGCCTGACCTTTGGCTTCCATTTCGCTCGCTTGAGCTTCAGCTTCCTTAACGCTCGTTCGACCTTCTGGCTTCCCTCCTCTGGTCGCTTTAGCTTCCTCTGCGCTCGCTCGACCATCTATGTTCGCTTGACACTTTGAATTCCCAACCCATGGCTTCCTTTGTCTATTCGAGTGTTCCAATACTCACAGGACACGTTCAGGAGGAAGAGAGGCCGAAATACAAAGAAATGTTGCTTATTAAAAAATATCAGAGAGGTCCTTTTTCCTTTAATAATATCCATACATTAGACTTCATTATTTACAGAGTATTTCATTGGGGAGGCTATACCAACAGGGAGGTCCCACATGCCATGTCACAATCGCAATCAGCAGTTTGACATCCCTTAGAGACTAGCGATACAGTGGATGTGATATTGCATTTAGTCATGTTAAATGGTGCATTCGGGTCCATAATATATATTGCAATTGGTAGTCCGACAGTGTCAATTCTTTTGAACATTGCAATTCAACAGATGCAATATTTCAATAGGTCGTATTATGATGTTGCAGTGGGTCTGCATACATATCGCAATCGGTGGTTTGGGGGTGACAACCCTTTATAGCTTGCGCTATGAGAGTTTCGATAGGTGGACGTGATATAACAATAAGGCAGTTTATATTGGTGCAGCGGGTCCACACACACACACACACACATATATATATAGCCTTCCCACTCTATAACATTAGTTATATAGAATTTAACCACATGAAATCCTTATATCCACGCTATTTCTATTATAATGTTTATATAATAGAAATACACAATAATCATGCGTAACTTACCTTTTCCACCTTTTTACATCCTTTGCACATTTTTCGATGTTTGCCTTTTTCGGATCAATCCTCCATTGTAGATCTTACCATCCCATCCGACGGTTGATATTACACCTGACCAACAAAGCTGCTTAGTGATCCTGCACTGTAGATCAAAACTGCATTTGATCCGACGCTCGACAACGATATCGGGTGAGCTACATGCACGAGGATTACCTGCCCGATAAAGCGGTTTCCTCTCTCCTCTGACGTGTGACATGTCAATTGCTTAATGGAATTGGGTGACTCCCTCCTATTACCACTTACCGCTTATTCTCAACTCGATAAACTATTTCCGCTTATAAACCCGCCTTTCTCTTTGACTAACACTCGAGCTATTTAGCACCCAATGACCGTAGATCTTCTAACATCAACGACTGCGACGACTCCTCCGATTTCCTTATCCGCTAATACTTAAATTAATCTCTGTCGTTCATTTCTTTGACTTTGCGCTGCGCGACTTAATCCTGGCCGCTCATTACAAACAATCTCGTCTGTTGATCTCCAAGATCCAACGGTTCCTTTGCGTTCAATCTTCATCTTCAAAGACCCATTATGATTCCTCTGTCTCTTCTTCTCCTCTCTGTTCTTTTTGGGCATACACTACACACGATACTCCTGATATGGCTCCTCCTTAGTCTCCTGCTCTTACACTTACGTGGCTTTCCTGTGGCTTCGGAAACTGCTCCAATACCTCTTCTCTGCTTTGATAGCTCTGCTATGATCTCTCCTATGACTTCCAATATTCTCTCCAATGGCTTGACTGTCTTGGCTTTCCTCTAGTTTCTCCTCATGGCTTCTTGCTCCTGTTTCTTCACGGATCTGCTCTACTTCTCCTTGGCTTCATATCATCATTTAGTATCCTAGAATATTGCCATATTGACATCAATGACAATCTAGGTCAACAAAGCACAATCCTCTTGAAAAGAGCAACAAACAAAATGATGTCAAATACGGTCTAGTCGGCCATCAAAACGACATAAAGATCAGTCATATCGGCTCAAATGAAGTGACACAACTCTTCACTATCATGTCAGCTTATTTATAGAGACGTGGCAACTATAAATAGCCCGCTATGGTCACCACAAAAGCTCAGATTTTCGGACAAGTCTCTGCAACTGCGGATGGGTACAGGAGGTGCAGGAAGACAGTTTCGGATAACATTTTTCGGAGGTGTGTTCACAAGTCTGCAACTTCGGATGAGGACATAATCTCGGTCTAGTTAGAGGGTCACAATGATATAGTCCCGACATCGCTGTAGCAGACCTTGGTGCAAGGAGAATTTGATTACAGTCTCGGTGAAAGTGTAGGAGAAGACATAGTCATAGTCTCATGTTAGAAGAAGGATCTCAGGGATACTTTGTCTCAGCATAAACACAGTCACAGAGATCACCGTCTCACAGTCTTGATGTGTTCATGATGGAGAGGATCTCTGTGATCATTCAGTCTCGACATACCTACTAAACATAGTCATGATCCCAATTGTAATCGTGGTCTTGGTGGTGGTCTAAAGAAGATCTCGGTGGTGATGCAACAAGGATGCAATAATGATGGTGCAGTAGATAAGATCTTAGTAGGGATGCAATGAAGATGGAACAATGATGAAGCAACAACAATGAACTAAGTACAGATGGAGATATGGCGCCGCAGTCATACTCCCATGCATATCTCAATGAAGGAAGCATGAATGATGATGTCCATGAAGCAGTAATGATGATGATGATCTCAGTAGCAAGAAGAGGATTGGTGTCTTGGTCTTGAAGTGGCCTAGTAGGTCAAGGGTAATGGTCTTGGTATTTGTCAATTGGAATCTCTATAAGAGGAATTTTGTGTGGGTTTTCCTCTGGAAGAGGGAGGGGTTTTGGCCTTGGCAGAAAGCCAAACATCTTGTGTTCTTGTCTCTTTGTTTTGGTAGCTATTTGATGAACTAATAATTTGATGAACTAATAAAAGCACACTCTAATAATAACTAATGAAGACTATGTTAAGAAGAAAAGTTAAAACACCTCACAAATAGTTATCAAGTCAAGAAGAATCACATTGATACTACATTGACCCAGATTCTTCAACATGGAATCAGAGCTAAGGTGCTGAAGTCAAAGGAAGGGCAACAAAAGAGACATACAAGGATCTGTCTTTAAGAAGGGCATTAAAACAAGTTTAAGGGTTTTGTCAAGATTAAAGGATCAAGTCTACAACAACAGTCTACAATAGCAAAAGATTTTTGTCTATGCAATCTAGAAGACAATATACAATAGAAAGAGCTTTTATGCTCACTTGTCATCATCAAAATGCCACCAGGACCCTCATAAAACTTGTCTACAAAGCAAGACCTCGTCTTGGAACAAGTTGACACCATGGGAGCAACCCTGATCCACACTATAAAATAAGGCATATTGAAAGCAAGAAGGCTCTGCCATCTTCAAGGTTATGAAATCAAGCAATGATCATCTCCTTACCCTAGAAGAAGATCGTCTGAGGAAACAACAAATCTTTAAAAGGGAGAAACCTTTTCTATTAAGGAAAGGTTTTCTCACTTGAAAGAAGATCATCCAAGAAGAAGCCCTCATACATCTTCTTCAACCATCATCAACATGTTGAAGGTGAAGATTTCATCTTCACATGACAACTAAGTATCTTTTCAATTTATAATTTTGGTTAAATGGCTTCATGAATTGCAAGGACATCTATAAGTTGATGGGTCATCAAAATTTCTTGCATGAAGGAGGATAGTCATAGTCCTCTAAGAAGCGAAAGTCATTAAACACATCAATAGGTCTCCTATGAATTTATGGAAAGGGATGCTTATGAAAGATCCCCTCACATAACAATATTGGAGACATCAAAATGACGTAGATGATAAACTCATTCTCTAAAGATGCAATGAAGAAGGTCACATGAAATATGATCTACATGAAAGTAAGGGGTATCAAAGGATGTAGGATATCTTCCATCTACAAGACTTAGAAAGGAAGATAACCTTAATGCACTAACAGATAATCAAGGTAACAAATATGTACAAGATAAGAAGGTTGCCTCATTCGATAACTTATGGTCTCTATGCTAAATAGAGAAAGACAAGTTGATGATAAAAGTATTGAAGGGTAAAGGATTAAATCATGTGCAAAAAGGAAAGGGAAGTTTGGTCCTCAAACAAGGCATAATCTGTATATCTAAAATTATGGAAGCTCATATCACCAGACAGATGGAGGAACCTGAAGAAAAAGGCCATGGAAAGAGGGAGTAACAAAGATCTCATGAGTAAGATGGTATCCCTCACGAAAGGGTCCTATCATAAGCTTCTGCTATAAGATATGACAATGATGATAAGATGCATCGTGGCATCATGGAAGCATTAGAAACAAGAACTCGTGACATCTCCATGGGAATCATGAAGGACAAAGTCCATGATAGACAAAACATGAAGGACATAGCTCTTAGAAACCCCAGTGGACATTGAAAGGAAGAAGTCATCTAGTACAATGCTCATCATACATCAAGTCAAAAAGGAAACATTTGCTAGTTAGGGATATACCAGATCCTCAAAATTCTCTGACGGAATCCTCATCGTAGGATTCACTAATCTAGAGAGGAAGCAAGTGTTTCAACAAGAACTACAACCTGTGGAGTCAATGAGACGATGACGTAATGACATGAAGCCGATCAAGGGATTGAAGATCTCTTCAATCAAGGAAGTTGCTCGAAGAAGCCTCAATGCCCTGAAGGTAAAAATAAGGTGTGTATTCTTGTATATAATATTATAATGACATGTCATATGGTTGTAGGTAACATAGATCATTACTTCTATCTTGAGAAGCATGATCAAGAGAAAAAGGATCTCCTCTTCTGAAAGGATGCAAGAAGGCATAAGACACACTAGATGAAATCAACATAATATGTCCTCATATGAAGTATGAGGTGGCTAATCACAATTAAGAAACTCTAGTTAAAAGGCATTTGGGAATGGAATGTGTAAGGAAGGAAGAGATTGTGAGATATGCAACCCTGATGAAGGTAGTCAACATCCAAAAGATAGAAGACTTGACTAGAAAAATATCTCAGAAAGATATGAAGACTGATGGAAACGATGTAGACCCTTGACAATGGATATCTTTGGGAGATGTGTCAACATGAATGTAGGGTGTTGATACCTATTGAAATATGTCATGATGAAGAGACACCTAGTAAGGTACAATTTGATTTAATGATATATTTGATTTCTTGAATAATATCTGGATAAGCTTATGCAGGGCTACTTACAAGTACAACTAGCATTCATGTAATGAATGGAAGAAGCATGATGAGAAATAAGTAGTCATATGACGAAGGTTCCAAATAAAATGAAGGCCACTTTCCATGAGGAAAGGAATGACATGACGAACTAAGGAGAAAAGTGATCAGTGACTATTGCCCTACAAAAAAGGAGCTCAACTAACTCTCATGACATCAATGAGAGAAGTTGATCAAGCAGCTGAAGGACCCACAAAGAAGAAGTTGCTGATGCATAGAAGAGTCCCTAGCTAAGAGGGAGCTATGACATGTCTGTGATCAAGAGGGAGCTTGGATTAGATCACGCCTGATTAAAAAGGAGTGACAATTGTGTTTTTCTATTTCATGTGTCATGCATTAGACCAAGACTAACAACCGTACGTCTAGGTGAAGGCCATGAATGGAAATGTAGACAAATGATAGACACAACATTCTTGTCTTCATCTAGGAAGAAAGAATGGAGGATTGAGTAGCCATCTGGGATTTTACACTCTTTGAGGATGTGTAGGGCATCCAAGATAAGAGTAGGCAAGAGGACCAATATTATTTAAGGGTTGGGAACCTAAGTTAAGAACAATCCTAGAAGGTCATGCTCAGTGAACACCTGGGTGGGTATGTACCCTGAGAGATAATGATAAAGGTGTTTATAAATCATTGGTCTCACCAACATTGTGCTATGATCTTATGAGAGATAGAGCTGTTAGTCGAGGCCTTGCTATAAACAATGTTGGTTACTATGATGCTATAACAGATGGGTTACCAATCTGATTCTTCTTATGAGAAATTCTTTAGATTGAGAATGACCAAGTACCATTATAAGTACCTCCCTAGTTAAGAGGGAGTGTTGAAAAAGTGTAACTAGGTTCGGTATTTACAAATTTAATTTTGATCTTTGTACCTATCAAAAAAAATAAATATTATTTTTGTAAATTGTAAGAATGAGTTTCTTGCTCATTCCATAGGTCCAGGAAAGTCAAAGAGTCAAAGACATGTGTAAAGATCTCTTATTGAGCATATATGTAATGAATATAAGTCTACCTAGTGACTGGATTAGCCCTCCAAGACAAGCACAATCCTCTTGAAAAGAGCAACAAACAAAACAATGTTAAATATAGTCAAGTCGGCTAGCAAAACGACCTAAAGATCAGTCATGTTGGCTCAAATGAAGTGACACAACACTTCACTGTCATGTTGCCTTGTTTATAGAGACGTAACAACTATAAATAGCCCGCTAAGATCATCACAAAAGCTCGGATTTTCAGAGAAGTCTTGCAACTGCAGATGAGTACAAGAGGTGTAGGAAGACAATTTCGGATAACATTTTTTGGAGGTTTGTTCACAAGTCTGCAACTTCAGATGAGGACAAAATCTCAGTCTAGTTACAGGGTCATAGTGATAGGGTCTTGACATAGCTGTAGTAGACCTCGGTGCAAGGAGAATTTGATTACAGTCTTGGTGAAAGTGCAGGAGAAGACACAATCATAGTCTCATGTTAGAAGACGGATCTCATGGATACTTTGTCTCGGCATAAACACAACCACATAGATCATTGTCTCACAATATTGATGTGTTGATGATGAAGAGGATCTCTGTGATCATCTAGTCTCGACATACCTACTAAACGCAGTCATGATCCCAATTGTAATCATGGCCTCGGTGGTGGTCTAAAGAAGATCTGAGTGGTAATGCAACAAGGGTGCAATAATGGTGGTGCAATAGAAATGATCTTAGTAAGAATGTAGTGAAGATGGAACAATGATGAAGCAACAATAATGAACTAAGTACAGATAGAGATATGGTGTAGCAATCATAGTTCCATGATTATCTCAATGAAGGAAGCATGAATGATGATCTCCGTGAAGCAGTAATGATGATGATGATCTTAGTAGCAAGAAGAGGATTGGTGTCTTGGTCTTGGAGTGGCCTAGTAGGTCAAGGGTGATGGTCTTGGTATTCGCCAATTGGAATCTCTATAAGAGGAATTTTGTGCGGGTTTTCCTCTCGAAGAGGGAGAGGTTTTGGCCATGGCAGAAAGCCAAACATCTTGTGTTCTTGTCTCTTTGTTTTGGTAGCTATTTGATGAACTAATAAAGCACACACTAATAATATCTAATGAAGACTATGTTAAGAAGAAAAGTTAAAACACCTCACAAATAGTTATCAAGTCAAGAAGAATGACATTAATACTACATTGGCTCCAGATTCTTCAACATAAGAAAGGGTATATCTCCCTAGTTAAGAGTGAGGGCATATTATGACAATGAATACCTTGAAGTAAGAATAAAACCGAATGAATGAAAGTACTACATAGTTGCAATCAAAAGACTTGAAAAGTAATGAGGTTGTATTTGGTGTTGTTGAAGAAGTGAAAGAAGAAAGCTTCTGACAAGATGTATTTGAATAACTTAATGATGATATTAGCAACATTCGAATGATTGAGGACCCTAAAAGTTTGTGTTTACTTGTATATTTGAAAGTTTATTACTGATTGGGGTTGTGTTTATACAAGTAAATCTCTCCACGAGAAGATTGAACACTTTGGAAGCATGCTTGGAAAAATAGATATATTTGGTTTAGTTTATTAGGGTGAGATTAAACATCTAATGGTGGATGCTTGGGAGGACATTTGGACGATCTATTTGTTGATGTCTAGATCTCGAAAAGCGAGGGTGGCATTGGACATGGAGATTTGACCTTGGATACACACCTAGAGCCCTAGGTTGATGGTTACCAAGTAAGCCCGACGATACCTAGAGTGGCTGAAAGATTGAGGCCATCTTAGTTCCACCCGGATAGAATAGCCTGGTCAGGTTTTTAGTCCGCAACACTGAATGTGCTAGAACTCTTTATAGTTCATTTTGGAGATCTTCCATGTACCTCTATATATTTGTAATTATGAATACCTCCCTAGTTAAGAGGGAGTGTTGAAGAATGTAACTAGTGCCGGTTTGCATAATTGTGCTTGAGTCATGATGTAATGTATTTATGAAAAGAAAGAAAAATAAATTTTATTCTTAAAGAAATCGACTTATTAAAGCATGGGTTGCGTGCTTGGGTCAAATTTTTATAGGTCAAATCCTCCATTGCAGGCTTCTAGGGTTTATGTCAAGTGTCCTTGTCCATGTCATAATGTAAAGAACCCTTCGTGGGATTTATTTGTCAAGAAATACATTTATTTTCACATAAATTAGGTCTTCTAGGCCTCCTCCACTAAGTCGGCCTCAAACTAGACAAGTCAACCTAAACTGAGAGGCAAATACTACTATATAAAGGCATCAACTCAACCTCATTTGGAGCACTCACTCACCAAGTTCGATCTGCAATTGTTGGGACAGTGAAAAGTGTGAAATTCAAGGAAGAAGGTGAAATAGGCTAGCAAAGGAGAAGGAGGTTCATCTCAAACATAAGAAGTCAAAGTTCTCTCTCTCTCTCTCTCTCTCGTGTGAAGCTGCTAAGCTGTTGGAAGGGTCAAAAATTCTATTCTATTGTTAGGTCGAAATTCTACTGCTAGGGATCAAAGTTCTAAAGTTGGGAAGTCCAATTTATGGATTGTTGTTGGGTTGAAGCTGTTGGACAAGAAGAGACTATTGAAGGTTGTTGAATCATTTTGAAAGGTTGACTTGGTGGAGGCGGAAGGTCTGTTGGTCTAAGGTCTTGGTCCTTCTCATTTTGAATTACTGAAGGAAGAGTTCTTTGATTAAGTTTTCCCCTATATAGGGGTTTTAGCCTTGACTGAGTGGCTACATATGGTGTCCATTGATCTTTGTGTTTTTCTTTTGGTAATTTCTTGGTGAAACAAAGATAAAGGAAGAAGATAAAAAATTAATAAGAACACTAAGGTTTCACAAGTAATTATCAACATAAGAAAATCTTTTTTCCTTTACAATTTTCTAACATGACTTGACTAACTTGGAGCCAACAATTCAAATTTTAAATTTGAAAATTTCTCTTTTAAATCCAACATGAAGAACATGTATTACAGTAAATCTTTCAATGTCTAAATAATCAAAGTGACCTTAGTAGCATGTCTTACAAATTCTTTTTACATTGCAAAGACAAAAATATAATTGTGAAGACTGACCATAGCTGCAAAAATTCAACACTTCTTCAAGACATTCATGTCACTTATGAAGTTTTCATGTTTCAATTGTGAAAACATTTTTGTTTTCCAATGACAACCTTATAGAGAAACCTTTGGGTGACATCCCTAGTAAATCTATTAATGTAAACCATTGTGCATAATCTAGGGTGATTCATACTAGAAACTTGTTGGTATAGAAGTAGCCAAATGTCTAGCAACATTGGCAACAATTGATTGAACTAACCACTTGGGCTACAAGTAGTGAAGAACCACTGTGTCATGTGCCACTTTCAATGTATAATTCAACCCTACATCTTGAGTAGTCCTAAAAGAATGTAGGTTTATATGTCATCCAATCTCTTGAAAACAAATTTCATTTAACAATGTTGTTGCATAAATGTAGGAATAACTTCCAAGACTCTTTACATATAGTAGGTGCTAATTTCTTGATATGATCTCATATTATTAATTGATTATAGATATGCATGGATATTTTTTTAATTGTAAGCTTATTAAATTGTTTACCATTTATTATTATTCATATATTGTGTTGATGATTTGAGACTAATTTGGCATAACTATATGAACATGCAGGGTACCCAATATCATAATGCGATTCAACAATTCTCCAGTGTTTGTCAGATCTATGATTAACTTTGGAGACAACAATATGTGATTGTTGTGCTAATACAACTCTATTGTGTGAGAGATAAATGATTGACATCAACCCTCAATCTTGTTGCACATTCTTCTTATAAGAAAGGATGTCCTTCCTAAGAGGGAATGTTAATTTGTATTAATCTAGAGAATGGTAGTATATGGCTTATTCCCTAAATGTGTATCTTTTGCAAACATTGTGTAGGTATAATAATGATAGTAATTAATGTGCCATGTGTTGTATAAATTGCATTGCATCTCAATTATCTAGAATTAGAACATTTTGTATACTTTTTTTGTTTTATCCTCATTCTAATAATTAATCAAACTTGCATATCATAATACGTTATGAAAATCAAACACACAAAGAAACCTAGAGCACAGAGAACCAAAAGAGAAAATGATTTGTAGATATAAATAAAGAGAACAACCCTTTATTAATAAATTTGAGATAACATAGACCCTAACTACACAAACCTTAATTGCGTAAACCCTAAAATGACTTAGGTGTACTTTAAGTCATTAATACAACAATCAAACATAAGGGAACTTGGAGTTAAAAAGTTGGTTTTATTAATATGCCTAAGTCTATAGTCTAGACGGCCTTTATATTCCAACACCTTCCCTTAATGGTTAATATAGAAAATACACCATGTTTGTCTCTTGATTCTATAAATTTTTTAGACCCAAAGAATTGGGGAAAATTTCTACAATACAATTGCCTATAAAACAATATTGCAGCTCAATTACTCCATCTTCTGCAAGCTCTTGAATGAAGTGATAATGAATGTCAACATGCGTGGTATGCTCGTGGAACACTAGACTCTTTGCCAAATTGAGAAATCTCTAGTTATCATAGTACAATAGTGTAGGCTTGCTTTGTTTTCTCTTCATATCTGCAAGTATTTGTTTGAGCTAAAATGCTTCACATGCTCCTTTCTCTCTCGCTTGACATTTTGTTTTAGTGAATGAAAGGGAAACAACATGTTGCTTATTGCTAGTCCACATAACTACTTCAACATCAAGATTGAAAATATATCTTGATGTGTATTTCCTGTTATCCACTCATCTTGTCCAATCTCAATTTGGATAATCATAGAACCAAGGTTCTTTGTGTTTTCGATGTAGAATGCGAAAATCTAATGTTCCTTTCACATATTGTAGCACTCTTTTTTCCATTCTCAAATGTTCTTGGAGCAGCCATGAGTTAGTAGATGTAGTTGGCTAGATAACTTAAGTCAAATATGTTGAATTTTGTAACTATGGTTGGTCTTCATAATGCATATATTTATGTATTTATTTATAAGCTTGTTCTTCATGCTCAAAAGAAAATTATATTAATTATATTTGTCCAAGAAAATTACAAGGTTTGTTCTTCAAGATCATCCAAAAGAAAATTTGAATTTGTATCATGTGTCATGGCTCCACAAGAAGACCAAGTCGGTCCTCCTCCCTGTAAAGTCGGTTCAACCCTAAAGAGGCACTTATTCGACCCCCAAAGAAAGACACTTGCTCTCCCTCATTGTGCAATTCACATCTCATCTCATCAAGAAAAATCAAAGAAGAATGCTAAAGGCTATAAGGAGGTCAAAGGAGAGGAGACCTTACACGCGTGAAAGAGAGAGGCCTAAATTGCAGACTTGATTGCAAACCTTGACCAAGTTTGACTGAGCCTTCAAGCAACTATTTGTGGAGGGTGACTTAGCTTCTTAGTGGAAGCTTGACTTATCATATTGCTGGTCAGTTTGTCTCTGGCTTGACTTTGATGTCTCTGTTGTTGAATTGATCCTATAAGGAAAGGATTGCTGGGGTTTTCTCCCATGTGGGTTTTTCCAGGGTAAAATGTTGTGTTCTTGTGTGGCTGCCTCTTCATGATCCCACTAGCACCTTATTTTAATGTTGATATCCTCTGTGTAATTGGTTTATGATGAATAATCAATGTAGGATGATGAATAATGAATGATAGAAGAATTAACCAAAGTAAATGATAAGAAATAATTACTAGCTTAAGAGATTCTTAGAAAAATCAACATGGTATCAAAGCTGGTTTGAAGGGAACAACCTTGAATAAGCCCTTATCCAAATCATTGTTTACAAATGTGTTTGTGAGGACTATTGAATTTCCACTGTTAATCAAAGGTTGTCATTGACGTCAATATGGCATTATTGGGATGGCAAATATTCTTGAGATGCCTGGTTCTAGATGATGATGTAATAAAACCTGTTTGATAAGGATGTCATCAATGAAGATGTCAAGCCATGAAGATGTCAAACCAATAATGAAGAAGTCCTACGAAGTTCTTGAACTAAATATAATGTTGCATGTACCTTGATGATCTAGACCTTGACCCTAGATGACATATGGAGGACTACCTTAGAAATTTCCTAATTATGTTGCACTATGACATATCATTGCACCATTATATGATGACACAAGATGATCCCTTGATGACATATGGAGGACTACCTTAGAACTTTTTTAATGATGTTGCACTATGACATATCACTGCACAATTATATGATGACATGGGATGCTACACTCATTATTGGATAAGCTCGTGATGACATAAATGCAACACTCCTACATGATGACACACTCATATGTTGATAACAATGAAGAAGCCACACTGTCCCAAACATTCCTCATGTTGTCCTAAACTTTTTATGCATAAATTTTAAGGATAGTTACAAAGAAAAATATTTTTTCCACCTTAGAAGCATCTTTTCATGGGACCTAGACCATCTTAAAGAGGATTTTTTCCTCTTTCCAAGGAGTACTCACTTGCCTCCTAATTCCTTACCGTTGAAGAGAAATCAAATTTTGAAATCATCATATGTCAAAAATTGTCAAACTGTCCAAGCCGACTTGAGTATGCTCAAAGAGACGTGTCCCTTCAGCATATGGAAAAACCACTATAAATATAAACCTAAATTCGTCCATTCAAGCTCAAATTTTTTAGTGGAGACAAGACAAGAGGGAGAGAAGTAATCACAGCCTAGAAAAGCAAGGAAGAAAAGTTTGTGGAATTGTTCTTGGGTTAAATAGTCTCCCACAGGTTCGAGCTAAGAGTAGAGAAGTCGCCATGGTCACAACTGCCATAGTTGACGCTGTCGTAGTTGCTGTGGTCGACGCTGTTGTAGTTACCGTAGTCGAAGCTGCCATAGTTGCTATGGTCGCAACTGCCATAGTTGAAGCTGTCGTAGTTGAAACTCTCATAGTTACCGTGGTTGAAGCTGTCGTAGTTGCAGTGGTTGCCGCTGCCATAGTTGAAGCTGTCATAGTTGCCGTGGTCGAAGTTGTCATAGTTGTCGTGGTCAAAGTTGTCATAGTTGTCATAGCTGAAGCTGTCATAGTTGCCGTGGTCGAAGTTGTCATAGTTGTCGTGGTCAAAGTTGTCATAGTTGTCGTGGTCAAAGTTGTTGCAACTGTCGTAGTTAAAGCTTTCGTGGTCAAAGCTGCCATAGTTGCCATGGTTGAGGATGTCGTAGTTTCCGTAGTCGAAGCTACTGTAGTTACCGTGGTTGACGCTGTCGTGGTCGAAGTTGTCGTAGGTCTCATGGTTGAAGTGTTGACTTATTGGGATTGGAAAAATATAGCTTATTGAAGTCTTCTCTTGAGAACATAATAAGGTAGAGTTGGAGAACTTTGTGAAGCAACATATTGAAGATTTGTGGAGATCATTGAAGACCATGATGCATTGAAGTCATCATGAGGTGATCTTGAAGAAGTTTTTTTTGGGTAACATGAAGAGTTGTGGAGACACCTTCTGAGAAGACAAAAGTTTTCATTTTGAGCTAAGTGATTTGGAGATCAAGGGCATTGTTGAAGGTGAAGATTATTTTCAAGGATTGTTGCAGAAGATATTGGGAGCCTTGAAGAACTATTAAATTTATCTTGACGAATTGAAGTTGTGGGTTGGAGCCCTAGAGGATAGGAGTCCTAAAGAAAACCAGGTTGGAGCCTATACAAGAGATAGGGTTGGAGCTTTAGAGGTTGGAGCCTCATAGAGACAAGGTAGGTGCCTTGGAAGATAGGGTTGGAGCCCTAGAGGTTGTGTGCCTTAAATTGACAAGGTTGGAGCCTTGGAAAGTCTAAGTTGGCGCTTGGCATAATACAAGTTGGAGCTCGGGAGAAGATTGGTGCCTTCATCTAGGGTTGGAGCCCTACACATATATTGTACTTGATCTACTGTAAAGAAGAAATTAATGAAAGTATTTATTCTATTATTGTTCATTCTGTATTCTAAATATAAGTGATGTAACTAGTAAAAATAACAATTTTAAAGAAACACTGATTCATCCCCCCCTCCCCTTGTCAGTATTTCCAACAATTGGTATCAGAGCTAGTACCTTCACTCAAAGCCTAACAACTTGAAGGTTGATCCTTAGAACACAAATGGCAAAGCCAAAGAAGAAAGCCTCCAATCCTCCTAAAGATGTCTCTTCCTCAATTGTGAAAATTGAAGACAATCAAATTGGGAAGGTTCCATTGTTCAATGGAAACTTTGATGTATGGAAGGTAAGACTGAGAAATTTCTTAATGGCTCAAGGCGTTGAAGTATGGGAATCAGTAATTACTGATAACATGATGAACGGAGAATCCAAGTAGTACAATGCAAAAGCGACGAAGACAATCTTGAATGGGCTACCAAATTCTATAAAGGCCAATTTTGAAAAATGCTTGTCAACAAAACATATATGGGACAAACTTCATGACCTTCACTCAAAAGGACCATTGACCATGATCTATAGTCAAGAAGATGATGGAAAGCAAGAAGGAAATCTAGAACCCATCAAGGAAGCTGAAAATAAGAATGATGATATCAAGGCCATAAAAGACCTAGAAAAAGAAGAAAGTAAAGAAGACTTTGAAGAGGATCTCCTAACTAAAATTATAGCTGCCATTGAAGAGATTAGCAGTTTGAAAAAGGAAAATGAGGAACTTAAGAAGAAAGCACAAGATGGTGACTAGGACAAGACAAGGAAGGAAGTTGACCTTTTCAAGCTTCAAGTACAAGAAAGAGATGAGGAGCTCACCAAGCTTAAGGAGGAATTTTATCAAAACAAAACAAAGCATCATGAAGAAGTCATATCCATGACAAATCAATTGGATACGACAAAGAAAAGGGAAGAAACTTTTTCAAGCCACCTTGAACAAAGCCTCAAGAGTTTAAGCAAACGTGAAGTAGAGATTAGTCAATACAAGGAAGAGGTCTCCTCCCTTAGATCTCAACTAGAAGAAGCAAGGAAACAAGCACAAGTAGATGAGAAGGTGATGGAAGCTTTGGCATTCATAGAAGGAAAAGTTGATGAAGTAGAAAAGTAGAGGAACACCATGACATGCCAACTAGAAGAAAAGAATGATGATATCACCAAGTTAAGATCAGAAATCACTTCTCTTAAGGCCCAATCATGTGAAGTAGGGAAGATGAAGGAAGAAATGGAGATCATACTATCAAAGAAGGATGAAGAATGCAAGAAAATGAAGGAAGAAATTGTCTTTCTTAAAAAGGAAGTTGACTTGCTGAATAAGAACTTGGAAAGTTCTCAAACCCTAGATGACATCCTAAGTCATCAAATGTCTCCCCTTGATAAATTAGGTCTTGGCTATGCACACAAATCCTCAAGCAAGAATGATAATGCTTCAAACAACAAGGATGTGAGGAAGCCAGAAAGAAATGTTGATGCTCTCAGTTCCAACAAAGCAAGAAGAAGAGTTAAGATAACTATGGAAGAAGTCCTACTCCAAGGAGACTTGCAGATGGTGTCAAGAATACAAAAGGCAATGAATATCATCAAAGAATCCCAATGCTAAAATATTTCATAAGTACATCAAGGAAATCTTCATCTTCTAGGTACCAAAGTATATTTCTTGGTTATTGCTATTATTGTACAAACTTTGGGTGCATGGCAAAAGATTGTAGGGCATATCACAAAGACAAATGTAATGGTCCCCATCAATCTATTAGAAGCAAATTTGCAAGAAGAATTCATGATTTCTCACTCATGAACAAGATGGAGTGCTTCAATTTCCATAACATTGGACATATGGCACGTGATTGTAACTTGACTTGGGTGCTTGAACAAGCTAAAACCATGACAACCAAGCCAAAAAAGAAAGTTACACAAGTATGGAGACAGAAGCAAACTGAATCTGAAAGTCTCTTGAACACTCCAACCAACAACACATGTTGTTGATATGATAAAGTCATCCTTGATATTCTAAGTGTTTGATAATGAGACTTTGCCAAAGGAGACCATGCATACTGTTAGGTGGAGCTTATGGTTCTTAATCATTCTTGCAGGAGCTATTCGTGAATGGGCCCTATGAAATTCTTAATGAGTCACACATGGACAATCATCTTTTGATAGATCATCTCTTGGGAGCAACCCCATTGAAGAACATGATTCCTTGCTCAGCCAATGGACTATTGTTGAAGATTTCTTCCACTTGATCACAAGGCATAAATCTTTCTTGTCTAAAGAAGCTGAAGGAGTTTATGTAGGCAGGGGGGGTTGGTTCATCACACGAAGAAATGTAAACACATCTATCATGGACCACATTGACAGAAGGAAGAGCATCATACAGGGGGAGTAACATATCTATGAAGAACTACTTTTGATAACGAAAATATGATGAAGAAAAGAAGAAACTTGACAGGGGGAGTACTTGGGCATCCCGTTTTCCGTTGATGTCAAAGGGGGAGAGAATGATGGAAGAGAAAGAATATTGCCATCAATGACAAAGGGGGAGATTGTTAATCAAAGGTTGTCATTGATGTTAGTATGGAATTATTGGGATGGCAAATATTCTTGAGATGCCTAGTTCTAAATGATGATGTAATAAAACTTGTTTGATAAGGATGTCATCAATGAAGATGTCAAGCCATCAAGATGTCAAACCACTAATGAATAAGTCATAAGAAGTTCTTGAACTAAATATAATGTTGCATGTACCTTGATGATCTAAACCTTTACCCTTGATGACATATGGAGGACTAACTTAGAACTTTCCTAATGATGTTGCACTATGACATATCATTGCACCATTATATGATGACACAAGATGATCCCTTGATGACTATGGAGGACTACCTTAGAAGTTTCTTAATGACGCTGCACTATCACATATCATTGCACCATTATATGATGACACTAGATGCTACACTCATTTTTGGATACACTCTGTTAATCTAGGTTGTCATTGATGTCAATATGGCGTTGTTGAAAATGGAAAATGTCCTGGTGATACATGCCCTAAACCTTGATGTAACCCTAGCCCTATCATAGATTATTGAAACCCTAAATTTCTACCAAAACCCTAATGGCTAGTGAAAGCCCTAAAAGGCTGCAACCCTAAATCCTAACCCTATGTGCAAATCCCTAAGATCTAAGTCAACCCCTAATTGAATCCATCCCTAAAAACCCTAGCCAAACCCTAACTCTAAAACCCTATACTTTAAGTTATTACATGAAATTCTAAATACATATCATTTTAATGGGACCCATTAACTCTTGCCACAAATTTCCTAATTCACTTAATCATCAATTTACTTGATGCACCTTCATAATAAAACCAAATCACGGGACACTTTACCAATTTAAAAAATGAATTAAAAATATATTTCCTATCTAATTAAAAGACCAAACGGTTATATACATATCCAAAAGCCTTTTATTTTGGGCGTATATTTTTTTAATACACATTGGACCACTGTTCAAACTTTACACATCGGCATGACTCGTCGGCTCCACCTTCGAACATAGACAACATTCTACTTATACATATTGTGACACAATTTCATTTGAAAAGAAGAAGGGACAACAACAAAGACAATACACAGCGGATAAACAAGGTTCACATCTCGTGAACTTAAGCGAAAGATGGTAAAACGTATATCCCATACAACCTGTGAACAAATGCATATTTCTGGGCAAACACATATTTCTGAATAAAAGAAAATAAACACATATTTCTGGGTCAATCGAGTTACAGTAAGTATGAACAATTTCGGACAACCTACGGATGAAGGAACATCAGACATTTTTTTTTTTTTTATTGCATCGTTACATAAATTCTCAGAAGAATATAGCCTTACACCTTCAAAACCAAGCAACGTTCTTTGGCACTTCTTCTCTTTATGCGTCAACGACTATTTGAGTAGTTTCATTACCTCAGTTAGACTCGGACTAAGGAGCAGATACTTTGGTCATTACAAAAATTCCTTGCATTCTCTCATCTATTGACTGCTATTTTATAGCTCAGACTGTTGGAACAGTGCCTCAGAGTGTGGTAACTCAGACATTACAGAGGATCATGACTTACTGTTGACTGTAATCTTATAAGCTTGGACAATGAAGAGTTCTTTCTTGAACAACAGACAGTGAAGTAAATCAAGGACAAGTCTAAAGCAAAACCAAAGTGTTTTTGTTGCTGTAGTAGTGAAGACATTGAAGAATATACCAAGAACATTGAAGTAAGTACCTTACACATTCTCTATTTAACAACAGGATTGGTGTCCTTGGAGTTGGTGCTCCTAAACACAAGGTCGGTGCCTTGGATTAGATGGGGTCGAAGCCCTAGAGGTCGGAGCCTCATCCAAACCAAGTTGGTGCTTGGGAATAATGATATACATTGTATCTATTCTTTTATACTCAATAAAATTATTCTTATACATTTCTCTGATTAAATTGTGAAGAATCTAACTGGTAATAATAACAATTGAAAGAAAACATTGATTCACCCCCCTCTCAGTATTTCCAACAATTGGTATTAGAGTCAACTTCTTCATAATCAGCCTAACAACTGGAAGAAGGATTCTTAGTCACAATGAAAAATCAAGAAGTGTCAGGAAGGCTTTCTCTGTTTGATGGCACAAATTTTGGTTTTTGGAAAAAAAGAATGTCCTACTACTTAGTGTCCCTTGGACCTAAAGTTTGGCATTCGGTTTTAAATGGGTACACAACTCCTTCCACTCTTCCCACTGATCAAGATGAAAGGAAAGCTTACATTGCAAATGCAAAAGCCTTAAATTCCATTACTAGTGGAATCACTGATTCAAAATTTACAAAAGTCATGAATTGTGACTCGGCTAAAGAAGTATGGGATAATCTGGTTAGCTTATACGACGGGGACTCCAAAGTTAAGAAGGCAAAGCTTCAGATTCATAGAAGGCAGTTCGAAAGTCTAAAAATGGATGATGAAGAAGATATTGCATCATATTTTCTATGAATAGCTGAAGTGGTCAACTCTCTTAAAGGATTGGGAGAAAAGATTGAAGAAAGCACTGTTGTTCAAAAGGTCTTAAGATCTCTCTCTGATAGATTTGACTCCAAAGTAAGTGCTATAGAAAAAATGAAATACCTAGATACTCTCAACATGGATGAACTTCCCGGAATCCTCATTGCTTGTGAGATGAGAAAAGGAATCCCAAGTTCCAAAGATACAACATTCGAGGCCTCAAAATCAAAAAAGGGGAAAGGATGGAATACTAGTAGCGATGACTCCGATGTTGATCTGAATTGGCACAATTTGTATGAAGACTAAAGAAAGGATTCAAGCTAAAAGGTAAGTACCCTTTTATTTGTTGCAAATGTGGAAGAACAAGTCTGAATTGGCACAATTTGTATGAAGACTAAAGAAAGGATCCAAGCTAAAAGGTAAGTACCCTCTTATTTGTTTCAAATGTGGAAGAATAGGTCATTATGCTGCAAAATGTCCTCTTAAGAATGATAGTGATGATGAGGAGGATTCTAAAAGGATGGTATACAAAAAGAAAGGGTTCAATAAGAAGAATTTCTTCTCTATGCAAGAAGAGTCTGATGAAGATGAATTTGCAGTCATCAAAAGAAAATCAACTAATCATTTCCCTCATCGCAAAGGAGGTGATGATGAAGATGACTATGCTAGAAGCCAAGAAGTATTATTCATGGCATTCACAAATGATGATGATTCGGGAATAGAAGGAGATGTAGATGAATTGTTAATGAGTGCCATTGAAGAAAATGAGAAATTACGTAATAAAATCATTTCTCTCAAGGTAGAAATTGAGGAAGCAAAAATAAGGGAAGATCTCTTGAAAAATAAGCTAAAAGAAAAGGAAGAAATATGTGAAAATCATGAAGCTGAAATAGTATCTTTGAGGAAGGAATTGGAGCAAGTAAAAAAGAAGTGAGAAAGCTCTCAAACACATGACATTATCCTAAATGGTCAAAAACCTCAATATGACAAATTTGGGATAGGTTTTAAAGGAGAATCATTAAGTACTAAGGATAATGCGAAAAGCTATGTCGACATACTTTCCAGTAACCCAAAAGAAGAAAAATCATTTCATCAAAGGCCCATCTCAAATCCAAAGAATGAAGAGAGAGTAACTCAAAGGAAGAATGTTGATTCAAATAATGGCTATTACAATAGGTACAAAGCTATCTTTTTTGGGCATTGTTATTTTTGTAAAAAATTTGTTTATCAAGCTAAACATCGCATGGCTCGTAAGAATGAAACACCAAAATTGAAGAATCAAACAGACAAACCATATGGTCTTAAAGGACAAGGACAAATCAAGATCTACAACTCTTTTGATCCCTTGGCCAAATTTGATCCAATTTGCTCATTATGTAATGATAATGGACATAATGAACAAAATTTCCCCCTTAAAAGAAGAGAAGCAAAAAATGAGAATCCTAATACGGATAAATGTGGCCTAGCTCTATGTGCTCATAGTGATGAAAATCATTGGTTTGTGGATAGGGGGTGCTCTAGACATATGATAGGTGACAAAAGGAAGTTTGTCTCATTGAAAAAAAGAAGAAGGAAATGTATCCTTTGGAAGTGGATCTGCCAAAATTGCTGGAAAAGGAATTGTTACCCTTATTAATGGAAAAGGGAAGGCTCAAAATTCTTTGCTGGTAGACGGGCTCAAACACAATCTCTTAAGTGTGAGCCAAATTTGTGATCAAGGACATAAAGTTGTCTTTAGCACTAAAGATTGTGAAATAAGGAACTCGTCCTCAGGAGAACTTGTGGCAAAAGGAGTTAGAACATCACAGAACGTCTACATTTTGAACAAAATTCAAGAAGATAAATGTTACCTAAGTCAAATAGATGAAAGTTGGTTGTGGCACAAGCGATTGGGACATACAAGTTTCGATAACTTGATCAATATCAGCAAGATCAATGCAGTACAAGAAATCCCAAAGTTATTCAAGCCAAATCAAGGTGTATGTGGTCCATGTCAACATGGAAAGCAAACTAGAACCAGCCACAAGACCAATGAGTTCTCTATGTCAAAACCTTTGGAGATCATTCATGCTTAATTATGTGGACCAACTAGAACTCCGACACTCCAAGGAGAAAGGTACTTTTCTTTATTTGTTGATGACTATACTTGAATGATGTGGGTATATTTCATTAAATATAAATCTAAAGAATTTGAATGTTTTAAGAATCTTAAAGCTCTTGTAGAAAATGAAAAAGATTCTATGATTAAATGTCTTAGAACAGATTGAGGGGGAGAATTCACATCACAAGAATTTGATGAATTCTGTAAAGTACATGGAATTGAAAGAGAACACTTTGTTGCTAGAACACCCAAGAAAAATGGGATAGTTGAAAGAAGAAACCAAACTGTTCAAGAAATGGCAAGAACAATGTTAATAGCAGTGGACTTGCAACGAAAATTTTGGAGAGAAGCAGTCAAAACAATAGTTTATACCTTGAATCAAACTCAACTAAGGCCAAAAAATGAGAAGACTCCTTATGAATTATGGAAAGGAAGACCTACTTTAGTAAAATAATTCAAGATTTTTGGAAGCAAATGCTTCATAAAAATCAGTGATGACTCACCAGGAAAATTTGATTCTCGAGGTGACGAAGGAATATTCCTTGGATATTCTACTAGGAGCAAAGCCTACAAGTGCTACAATAATTGACTATGGAAAATAGTGGAAAGCATTGATGTGAAGATTGATGAAAATCTTCCAGAAAAGGAAATTGAAGATCATGAAGTTGACCCTCTCATTGAAGAAAGCGAAGAAGAACCTGAAAAAGAGGAAAAAGATCAAGAAAAAGAAAAGGAAAAAGAACCATCTCAAACCCCTTCAAAGGGAAAATTCCTCCAAAAACATCACCCTAAAGAACAGTTTATTGGCAATGTAGACAGGGGATACAAACTCGACGAAGGATGACAAGTACACGAAGGAAAATTGATGTTCCTCTCCTATCTATGATAGAACCAGAAACTTTTACTCAAGCAAGGATCCTCATTGGGTAAATCCAGGGAAGAAGAAATGTCTCAAATCGAGAAAAATGAGACATGGGAGCTGGTACCTCGAACAAAGGATAAAAATATAATTGGAACCAAGTGGGTGTTCAAAAACAAAATTAATGAAGATGGATAAATAATCAAAAATAAGGAAAGTCTTGTCTGTAAAGGTTATTCACAAATTGAAGGAATCAACATTGAAGAAACCTTTGCACCAGTAGCTCGTATGGAAGCTATAAGGATGTTCTTGGCATTTTCTTGCTCCAAAGGATTCAAAATATATCAAATGGACATAAAATCAACATTTCTGAATGGGGAACTCAGCGAAGAAGTCTACATGGAGCAACCAGAAGGTTTTAATCTAGCAGAAGGAAAAGACTTTGTTTATAAGTTGAAAAAGGCATTATATGGGTTGAAACAAGCTCCTAGAGCTTGGTATGCAAGATTGGATAACTATCTACAACAACAAGGCTTCAAGAAGGGGGTGGCAGGAAGTAATCTCTACATGAAGATGGATGAGGATAAGTTACTTGTCACTCTTGTCTATGTTGATGATATGATTTTTGTTAGCAATAATGATGATATGAGCCATAAGTTTGCTCAAAATATGTCGAAAGAGTTCGAAACGTTGATGATAGGAGAATTATCTTACTTCCTTGGACTACAAGTATCTCAAACCATAGCAGGGATGTTCATATCTCAAGCAAAATATCTTAAAGACATGGTTAAAAGATATGGAATGGAAGACTGTGCACCCATGAGCACACCTATGACCACAGATTGCAAATTAAGCAAAGATGATGACTTTCCTCCTGTAGATGCAACTCATTACAGGTCAATAATTAGAGCTCTCCTATACTTAACTGCTACAAGACCCGACATTATGCAAGTAGTAGGAATGATGGGAAGATTTCAATCAGTTCCTAAACAATCCCATTTGTTAGTTGTAAAAAGAATTCTCAGATACTTGAAAGGAACTCCTGATTTTGGACTTTGGTACCCTAAGAGCTCAACTCTTACTGTGACTGCACACACTGATGCTGATTGGGCTAAAAGTGTCGATGATCGAAAAAGTACTAGTGGAAATGCATTCTTCCTGGGAGATTGTCTAGTATCTTGGCTCAACAAAAAATAAGCATCCATATCACTATCTACATATGAAGCCGAGTATATAGTTGCTGCATATCGCTGTACTCAAATATTATGGATGAAGTTCTAAAAGATGTTAACATAGATACCAACCAACCAATCACCATCTATTGTGATAACAAAAGTGCTATTAGTCTCAGCAATAATCCAGTGATGCACTCAAAGACCAAACATATACCAATCAAGTATCATTTTCTTTGTGAACAAGTAGCTGAAGAAAACATAAAGTTGGAATATATCAATACCAAGGAGAAGATTGTTGATATCTTTACAAAACCTCTTTCTCGACAAGCATTTGAACATCTTCACCAAAAGATGGGGGTTATTGGTCTTGGATCACATTAAATAATCGTTGTCACAAGAGTAGGACACCATGACAAAGGGAGTAACATATCTATGAAGAACAATTACTAATAAGAAGCAGTGTGACAGGAGGAATACTTGGCACCTGGTTTGCCATTTATGTCAAAGGGGAAGAGAATGTTGAAAGGGCAAGAATATTGACATCAATGACAAAGGGGGAGATGGTTAATCTAGGTTGTCATTGATGTCAACATGACGTTGTTGAAAATGGAAAATGTTCTGGTGATACATGCCCTAAACCTTGATGTAACCCTAATCCTATCATAGATTATTGAAACCCTAAATTTCTACCTAAACCCTAATGGCCAGTGAAAGCCCTAAAAAGCTACAACCCTAAAATCCTAACCCTAGGTGCAAAGCCCTAAGATCTAAGTCAACCCCTAATTGAATCCATCCCTAAAAAACCTAGCCGAACCCTAACTCTAAAACCCTATACTCTAAGTTATTACATGAAATTCTAAACACATATAATTCTAATGGGACCCATTAACGCTTGCCACAAATTTCCTAATTCATTTAATCATCAATTTACTTGATGCACCTTCATCATAAAACCAAATCACGTGACACTTTACCAATTAAAAAAAAGAATTAAAAAATATATTTCCTATCTAATTAAAAGACCAAATGATTATATACATATCCAAAATCCTTTTATTTTGGGAGTAGATTTTTTTAATACGCATTGGATGGCTGTTCAAACTTTACACGTCGGCATGACTAGTCGGCTCCACCTTCGGACGTAGACAACATTCTACGTCTACATATTGTGACACAATTTCTGAAAATAAGAAGGGACAACAACGAAGACAATACACAATGAATAAACAAGGTTCACATCTCATGAACGCTAGCGAAAGACGATAAAACACATATCTCAGACAGCCTGCGAACAAATGCGTATTTATGGGAGAACACATATTTCTGAATAAAAGACAGTAAACGCATATTTCTTGGTCAGCCGAGTTACAGTAAGTGTGAACAATTTTGGACAGCCTGCGGATGAAGGAACATCAGATAGTCTTTTTTTTATTGCATCGTTACATAAATTCTTAGAAGACTATAGCCTTACACCTTCAGAACCAAGCAACGTTCTTTGGCACTTCTATTTATGCATCAACGACTGTTTGAATAGTTTCATTAGCTCAGTTAGACTCAGAGTAAGGATCAAATACTTCAATCATTACAGAAAATCCTTGCATTCTCTCAACTATTGACTGCTATTTTATAGCTTGGACTGTTGGAACAATGCCTCAGACTGTGGTAACTAAGACATTGCAGAAGATCATGACTTACTATTGACTGTAATCTTATAAGCCTAGAAAATGAAGAGTTCTTTATTGAACAACAGACAATGAAGTAAATCGAGGACAATTCCAAAGCAACCTCGAAGTGTTTTCGTTGTTGTAGTAATGAAGACATTGAATAATAATATACCAAGAACATTGAAGTAAGCACCTTACACATTCTCTATTTAACAACAAGATTGGTGTCCTTGGAGTTGGTGCTCCTAAACCCAAGGTAGGTGCCCTGGATTAGATAGGGTCAAAACCCTAGAGGTCGGAGCCTCATCAAAACCAAGTTGGTGCTTAGGAATAATTATCATACATTGTATCTATTCTTTTATACTCAATAAAATTATTCTTATATGTTTCTCGGATTAAATTGTGAAGAATCTAACTGGTAATAATAACACTTGAAAGAAAATATTGATTCACCCCCCTCTCAGTATTTTCAACACACTCGTGATGACATAAATGCAACACTCCTACATGATGACACACTCATACATTGATAACAATGAAGAAGCCAAAGAATGAAGAAGTCACACTGTTCCAAACATTCCTCATGTTGTCCTAAACTTTTTATGCATAAATTTTAAGGACAATTACAAAGAAAAATATTTTTCTCCAACTTAGAGGCATATTTTCTCAATGGGACCTAGACCATATTAAAGGGGAATTTTTCGTCTTTCCAATGAGTATTCACTTGCCTCCTAATTCCTTACTATTGAAGAGAAATCAATTTTTGAAATCAACATATGTCAAAAATTGTCAGACTGTCCAAGCCGACTTGAATAGGTTCATAACCGTTGGAAAGGATATGTGTCCCTTCAGAATATGGAAAAACCATTATAAATATAAACCTAAATTTTTCCATTCAAGCTCAATTTTTTTGGTGGAGACAAGACAAGAGGTAGAGAAGCAACCACAACATAGAAAAGCAAGGAAGAAAAGTTTGTGGAATTGTTCTTGGGTTAAATAGTCTCCCACAAGTTCGAGCTAGAAGCAAAGAAGTTGTCGTAGTTGTTGTGGTCACAGTTGCCATAGTTGAAGCTGTCGTAGTTGATGTAGTTTCTGTGGTTGAAGCTGTCGTAGTTACCGTAGTCGAAGTTGCTGCAGTTGCCATGGTTGTAGCTGCCATAGTTGAAGCTGTCGTAGTTGCTGTAGTTGTCATGGTCGAAGTTGCTGTAGTTACCGTGGTCAAAGCTGCCATAGTTTCCGTGGTCGCAGTTGCCATAGTTGAAGCTATCGTAGTTGCCGTGGTCGAAGCTGTCGTAGTTGCTATGGTTGAGGATGTCGTAGTTGTTATAGTCGAAGTTGCCGTAGTTGTCGTGGTTGAAGCTGCCGTGGTCAAAGTTGTCGTGGTTGAAGTGTTGATTTATTGGGATTGGAAAAATAGAGTTTGTTGAAGTCTTCTCTTGAGAACATAAAAATGTAGAGTTGGAGAACTTTGTGAAGCAACATATTGAAGATTTGTGGAGATCACTGAAGACCATGATGCATTGAAGCCATCATGAGGTGATCTTGAAGAAGTTTTGTTTGGGTAACATGAAGAGTTGTGGTGACACCTTTTGAGAAGACAAAGTTGTCATTGATGAGTTAACTGCTTTGGAGATTAAGGGCATTGTTGAAGGTGAAGATTATTTTCTGGGCTGGTTGTAGAAGATATTGGGAGTCTTGAAGAACTATTAAACTTATCTTGATGAATTGAAGCTGTGGGTTGGAGCCCCAGAGGATAAGAGTCCTAAAGAAGACGAGGTTGGAGCCTATACCAGAGATAGGGTTGGAGTCTCATAGAGACAAGGTTGGTGCCTTGGAAGTTAGGCTTGGAGCCCTACAGGTTGGTTCCTCAAATTGACAAGGTTGGAGCCTTGGAAATTCCAAGTTGGTGCTTGTCATAATACAGGTTGGAGACTGAGAGATAGAAGATTGGTGTCTTCATCTAGGGTTGGAGCCCTACACATATATTGTTCTTGATCTATTGTAAAGAAGAAATTAATAAAAATATTTATTCTATTATTGTTCATTTTGTGTTCTAAATATAAGTGACCTAACTAGTAAAAATAACAATTGAAAAGAAATACTAATTCACCCCACCTCTTAGTATTCCCAACATCCATAACCATGGTGTCTAGGATAGAATAAATCTCCGACGTTACCAAACCAAGAATCTCAACAAATCTACTTTGCATAACGAAGCAATATAATACAGTAAATCAATCACGTCCACAATAAGAACAATAACAACAATATATGTAACCCAACTTCATTATATTATCAACATATGTTACAATAGTCTAGGGCTCTCGAGCATGGGATAATGACCCTCAAATATCCACAAGTACAAGAATACAGGATAAAATGACAATCTTGATGCTCTAGTGCACAATCAAAACCTCTATGTCGTATCTTGTTCTTCCAGTCCTTTGCTTCCGATCTTCTCTCTAGTGGCTTCTTAGTTCATCGAGAAACAAGACATAGAGACTCCAGGAGGGATGCCACCTATCGCTGTCACAGGTCACTTTTGCTACAATGAAAATGGGTTCATCAATCTCCTCTAGGGGTTCCAATACTCGAGCATCAATCTGCCACGCTAGTAGTCACTTTTGTCCATCAAAGTGTTGCACATTATGCTCCAATCATCACTCACCTTTAGTTGCCAAGTTCCCTTTGTGACAGTTGATTAAGGGCTACACTTGGGCTGCCTATACGCTACCCTCCACCAGTCCAAAATTGCCCAATGCAATCACCAATCTTCACTGTATCTGCTCCTAGGAAAGGGCTTCTAACCACCCTAGTTAGCCATCTTCCACTTGGCTTCCACAAGCTACAAACAAATCATTCACTTCAACAAACAATTCAATATAAAATCAACCTCATCATACCTCAAGTCTGATGTCACTCTGTTATAGGATAGGTTGACTGGTTAGGGGATGACATAATGCACCAACACTCTTCCTCCACATCCAAACGTCTCCCACAGTCACAACTTGCCTCCAAACAATTTTTCCCACTATCCTTTATTGTTCTGGGCTAATATTAGCCTCAAATAAGTCCACTCGGCCTCTTATTCGAAGGAAGATAAGGTCTGTGGCTTGCCTGAACCGATTTTCCATCCTTACAACCCTCTATCCAAGGAATTTGGCCTATGACCTACTTGTACCAAGCATAAAAGAACTTTGACTTACGTTAAGGAGGAGAACCACACTCAAATTACACCAAAACAATCCCAAATTTCCATTGAGGCATATGCGACCTTCTCTCGGATCCAACTCAGACCTGTAAGAGACATAAAATTACCTTAAAATAGTCCCAAACACTTTGTCCTCGTTCTAGAGCTTGGTTTCCTTAGAGGTGTATTATCTATGAGAAATGCACACTTGGATGTGTAAAAATGAACTCCATCACCTCCTATTTATAAATTAAAGAAGGGCTCCTAGAATTTTCTAAGAGACATGACTTTTGGCACATTCACTCTCAAGCCTACATGAGTTATGTGCCAAAAACCCATCATTAAACTTCAAAAATTCATAACTCATTAAGAACAATTCAGAATTTGACGATTTTCATTGCGTTGGATTCTCCACGTCATCCTCTATCATTTCCATCCATCTCATGTCCAAAATGATCCATGGTTTTGGCCCAAACTTCAATGGGTAGAAAACCCCAACCTTGGGTTAAAAGCCCATAAGTGACTTTGTGGTGTTCCATCCTCCAAACCCTGAACCCTAGGGCTTGGATTACCTCCCAAGCTATCAAAAACCAACACTCCCTCTTAGTGACGAAGATACTTCCAAGACTAGGAAGTAGCTCATCATCATCATCACTACTTGCAACCATTGTTTAAAAATCAGAATCGGTGACTTAACTTGTCCACCTAATAAACCTGGTTTCAAACTGGAATCGGTCAAACCAGGATTAGTCAAATCTCAATGAATCTATCTTTAAAATAATACATGAGATAATTAGCTTTTAATAAAAAACTATTTTTATGATTTGAAACCATGATTCCAAACCAATAGAGACAAAATATGCAAGGCTTGCTCATCTATATACCATGAAGGAGAATATATCAAATAACAAAATACATAACAAATGAGGCTCTAAATGACCTCTAGGGTCTGAAAACAATGCTCTAAGCTATGGGGCCACTGACCTACTACAAGTCTACATATTAGTGAACAACATGATCACTCCTCATCATGATCAAACTCATCACCACTACTAGACAAGAGATCATCAACATGAGCTACATAAATAATATGGCTTAGAGTTTTGAGGACTCCTAAAACTCCTCTACAACTTTAGTAGTAGCAGTAGTAGTAGAAGAAAAAATAGACATCAAAACTACAAATCACTGATCAACATGGTCACTCATGAAACTCATCATTGATTCAACACTACTAGAAATGGGATCATCAACAAGAGATACATAAACATCATCTAGCTCAAAGTATTTAGACTTGGATTGCTCAACCTTATAACATGATAGAAATTGAAAAGGTTTAACATGCCTAATCAATGATTTTGGTTTTGAGGGAAGGGTTCATCTCCTCAACCTTATAATGTGGTAGAAAAAGATTAACATGCCTAACATGTTGTTTTCCTTTGAGTGAAGGGTACATTCTTGTTAAGGCCATGGTAGAGGAGTTCAACAGTCAATACCACCAACATCAACAAAGTTCAACAATCAATGCCACCAACATCAAGGTTCTTAAAGGGCTTCATGCTCTTGATCAAATGCCAATCTCATACCCTCACACATGATATAATCAAATGGAAACATTGCAAACCCCTAAACCATGAAATCTTGAAAACCATTAAGTGCTGAATTTTGAGTGAAATTTGAAATTCTAGTTTCTCCATATGAAATCCAATGAGGTTGAAACCATTCTCAAACATCCTGAGTCATTCCATGGCAATGTTAAAAATTTAAGTAAAAGGATGAAAATGAAAAATAAAGGAAATGTCACTTTAACTTTAAGAATTTAACATTAACATTAATTGCCAACATTGCTAGGGTTGATATGTGTTAGGAAAATGAGAAGGTAGGCATGCTTTTCTTGGAGGGAATATTTTTGGAGGAAAACAACCCCAAAGTTCCCTCAAAGTAGCTTCAAAACTCACAAAACTGCATTCTATGGGGTCTATAGCTTCCCTGGCAATAAACCGGTCAGTTTATGATAGAACCGACCAGTTTGACCAGAAACTGGTCGGTTCTATCATAAACTGTTTGTTTTGGTCATGTTTTTGTGAAATTTGGGCGAATGGACCCTTTAACCTAGTTTTTTGGTTGGTTTGACCTGGTCACCTGATGGAGTGGCTGGTTTGATTGATTTCTGGTTCAAGCCGTCCAGTTTTTAAAACTATGCTCGCAACACTCGCCCAAATCCCATGCTCACAACTACAACAATCCCTGTAGTGTTAACTACGCCTCGCTCGCAAGTGTTGCTGTCACTGGAAGCTTCCCATTCCTTCTTCTTCTCCAATATCATATTCCAATCCCTCCATTATTTACGATTCTTTATATCTTCTTTCTTTAGTTCATCAAGCAATTACCAAAAGCAACAACACATAAAACAATAGACCCTAAATTTAGGCACATGGGAGGGAAAAACCCCCCTCAAGGGGAAAACCTAGTTAAGATAATTATTCCTTTCAATAGTATTCTTTGAGACTCTTCACCCTAGAGCAAGACCAAACCTTCCCTCCACACCAAGTCATCCTTGCAAAATTTCGACCTCTTCCCAACAACTTCGACTATGCAACAACTTACGACAACATACAACTTCCGACAATATTGAAACTTGGAAGACTTCAATCTCCCAATCTCGGACACAAAACAAATAGAGAGACACCAAATTTTTTATTTTCCTTGTCTCCTTAGACTTCCCCAAACTCGCATTCACTTCGGCTTCACGACAAGAGAACTTCATACTTCTTCCCAGCTACAAGAGAACTTCACACTTCTTCCCAACAACAAGATATTTTAACACTTCTTCCCTTCTACAAGAGAATTCAAACTTGTGTGAGAATGATGCTCCAAATGAATTCGATGAGCTTCCTTTTATAGTCTTGTTGTGGGGTCAAATAAGGTCCTTAGGTTGACTTGATCTTCTTCTAGGCCGACATGGTGTGGAGGTTACATAACTCATATTTGACTCAATACTTAACGTTTTTACTTGATTCAAAAGCCCAAGAAGTGTCCTTTAAATGTACAATAATTCTATAGATCTAGAATAAATCCTAGAAGTCCTCAATGGGGAATGATATAGTCATCATATATCAGAGATTCTTACTTTGACTAAGGTTTAACTCCAAAACCCTAGAATTCCAATTTCACAATTTCAACAATCTTACACAAATCTCAAATCATCATATTTTAGAGATTTTACTTTGACTAAGGTTCAATTCGAAAACCCTAGAATTCTATTTTCACAATCTCAACAATCATTAAATACATAGATCTCAGATTATTATATTACACCCATTAGACAATGTCACTACTAGGATTTCACTACAAAACCCTAGATTTTCATTTTCCAACAATCATTTAAATAAATTTCAGATTGTTATATCACATATACTAGACAATTTAACTTCATTAGGGTTTAGCTACAAAACCATAGATATCCAAATATCATCATCCTAGAATCTCAGACAAGGACTTCCATTAAATCCCTAGACTTATGACCATCAATGATTAGGTTGACACACATATCTAGGAGTTCTTACCTATCATTCATAAGCATATCATATGTCCAACAACATTAACTCATTTGACCTAGACCTAGCTAGGATTTCAACCAAAAAGACATATCTATACTTGCCTAGATTTCGTTATCATGAAAAGACATTTCATATCATGTGTTAGTCAAACCCAACTTCACAATGATCAATAAGAGTTAGACACAACCATCTTGATTACACTAGGGTTTGATGAGACAAACACACTCATACCAAGGAAAATATTTCTAAGACAAATAAGGGTCTTGCTCACACATTCCACCAAACCCAATGAGCTAGGGTTCCAATGTAGAAACATAACAAACCCAACATAAGAAAAACTTCAAAATTTTTGGATTTTAGACCTTATTATTCAACCTTAACAAGTTAGGTTTTCCTGATCATACCAATATCCCAAACATGACATCATCAATAAAATATTCAAACATCATTTCACAATATCCCTAATCAGCTTAGGGTTTCAGACATTCACATTAGCATACCCTTCGGTTAGGGTTTTCCAGAACCTATCTAGGGTTCTACATAATCATTCAACAATATGAGTGGGGTGGGTAGATTTATCAAGTGATGAATCACCCAAAGCAGGAATCACTAAGATTCAATACAACTAGTCATATCAAAGTTAGTAATAGATCATCGACTGAATGATCATTTCAATCACTGTATTTAGACCATACCTTTGTTTCTTGACTAACCTTGTTTTGAGAGATCCTCATTCTTGCAGATGTTTTCCCTAATCAAGACAATAGAGGGAGAAAGGTGATTAGTATTTAATATAATCAAAACTAAATGAGGGCATGAACCCAAAATTGGAAAGACATGAAATACTTATCTTTGGGAGTTGTTGGGGGTTCCCTCCAAAGCTTGAGGGATACCTACAAACTTATAAAAACAATACAAAAATATATTTTTCCAAAATATGTCAAAAACCTATAAAAACTAAAACATATAAAACAAGATATAAAGCTATAAGCAAAGGACTTAGTAGTTTAAGTGTTGAAGAACCAAGGGCAATTAGGTGTAGTGTGGTTCTTCTTGACTTGATAACAATTTGTGGAGTCTTTTTACTTTTTCTTGTTAGCTTAATCTTCTTCTTCTTCTTAATAATGCATATGTATGTACTTCATCAAACTGCTACCGAAAACATAAAAACAAGAACACAAGATGTTGGCTCTCTGCTAGGGCCAAAACCTCTATTCTCTTGAGAGGAGAACTCTTTGCCAAGTTTTTCTCTTATTGAAGCTTCTTTCTTGACCAATGCCAAACCCTCGACCCTTGACTAGAAGATCCTCCAAGCATAAGTCAAGTCCTTCCTTTTCTCTGTACTATGTTTTTCCCAACACTTTGTCCACCTCCTTCTAGCACTTTGTTCCCCAGCAATTTGTCCTTCTTCTGACACTTCGTTCTTCCTTCCATCGTTAGTAGATCTTCTAGAAGATATATTTTATCTTTTGTACTTAGTGATATCATTCACCTAAGGATACTCCTTTCTTCTCTTGATCATCCAAGTTCCTTCTTGATATATAGTGGTAGGCTTAGTGTGACAACACTCCAGCCCTAATTCTCGCACGTGTGAGAGGTACCCTAGAGAATTAGGGTCTTTTTCTTTTGCTAAAGAGATAGGCTTCTTCGTTTGACTTGGGAGGCCTTGTAGGCCTAGTTTCAAACCCAAACAACACTAGTTTATGGATTGTTTTCCCTGTTGTCATACCCGTGGACTTGACCATCCTTTATTCACACATGTGACTCTTTCTAGCCCTAGAAACAATCCTCTTCACTTAAAATTTTCTCCTTCTTCCTTCATTGAACTAGGAGACCTCTTCTTCGTCCTTCATTACCCTTTCTCTAACCTCTTTTCTTCACATATTTCAGAGTTGGTTGGTTGACATTGTAATGGAGTGGACAACCTCTATATATAGAGGAATGTCCCTCCTTTTATGCCAACTTGAAGATTGTTTACAGGCCAACTTGTAATGCTTACTTCAGATGACTTCTTTGGTGGTGTCACATACTTGGAGGAGACTATTTGATGGTGGCTTTTCTTTGGAGGAGACTTGAATTTGCTTGGAGGAGTATTCTTTGACTTCTATACAAACATATACTTGATGCAACATGCCCTTAAGGTCTTCAACATTTTATTTTGACTATTTTACTCACCTATAACGCTTTAACTTGTGCTAGACCTATTTCAATGAGCAAGAAACTCATAGACATATATTATAAAAATAATATTTCTTTTCTTGAATAAATACAAATGCCAAAAGTACATTTATGAAGACCGAACATAGTTACATTTCCTTCAACATTTCATCTTAACTAGGGAGGTATTCAAACAACATTACAAGGTGCTTGGTTATTATCAATCTTGAAGAATTTGCATAAGAGAAACCATATTTGCAATCAATTTTTTATAGCATCATAATAACCAACATTGTTTCCACAACAAGGCCTTGACTGACACCTCTATCTCTCAATAGATTAGAGGATAATGTTGGCAAGACCAATGAACTATAGACACCTTGGTCATTGTCTCTCAAGGTACATACCCACTTGGGTGTTCATTGTGTAGAAATTTCACCTATAGAACAAACCGATATATGCAATGTCCTAAAGAATAATACTTGTTCTACTTCTACAAAACATTAAGCGGAAGCATAATCAAATTCATGAGAAACATCAAGTAGAAACATGCATAACTGATCAAGAGAATGATCACACATAACACAAGATATATCCAGGGGAAAGCACCAGCAAAAAACCCCAACCATGTATTATCAATCAAGTGGAAATCCTCTTCACTATACAAAAAGAATTAGCTGTCAAGCTATTCAGTTCTCAATGAACTATGAAGATATGAAGATATGTCTCATGAACCAACCAAGCATATATATAAAGGCTTTACCTATGGTCCAACCCCTATTTCCTTGCGTAGTTTTCTTAGGAAATAATAGCAAAAGCATATGCAATTAATTCCAAACATACCAAGTCAACCTATGGCCCACATACACAATCCTTGAGGACACTAGTTCCTCAATCATGCAAAAACTACTTACTAGAAATAGTCAAGCATCTGATAGTACACTGTCCCACATCTTATCTCAACTGGGTCTCTGACAGAACTAACATGCAACAGTTATCCATGAGTGAATCCTCAGTTATCTAAAATAATAGTTGTCACATTCATACAAGCATTAACAAACTATATTTTATTATTTTAACAACTTGTAAAATAATCTAATTGGACTTGACTAGTTAGAACTAAGTCAACTGATTCTCTCATTATAGAACTCATACTTATTCCCTCAATTAGTGGAGGAAATTAAGGATAGATTCCTCAATCAGTAAGACAACTCATGTGCTTGCTCACAAAGACTTCAAATTCGAATTTCCTTAACTAATTAACTCAACTGAATTAATTAATTAATATTTCCAACTGCTGTTAAGATCAAAATTAATTTTACTTCCTATAGATATACTAGGGACTGCTATAAATAGGAAGGGACCGTTTCACCTCTCACCCAATGTGGCCAATGACCTCACTGGCCAAACTACTATTTTTAGACATGCTATTTTTAGCAGGTCTATTTTTAGCACCTTCTAAATTAAGCATTTCTTGTTGCACACTATTCAACACTCCCTCTCAACAAGAAAGGCTTTCTATCGAACCCAATCCTGTAACTCTAGAATGTTCTGCATGCAACACATCTACCCGGTCCACTTGCTCCAACAACACTCCCAAATGACCACTCTGTTGGGCTAGGAACATACTCTCATGCTAAAGCTCTACTTGCTGTCGACAAGTGCTCCCTCTTTGACATCTACGCTACTGCAACATCTCCATGCATCTCGGACCATTGCACACCTCTCTGTGCCACCTAGCACTATGAAAAACACTTGTGCCTCTCGCATTGCTGCAGCCTGCTAGCTATGTGCTATCCTGGGATTCCTTGCACTGTCGCTCTCTCTGCCACTCCATCCGCATCTGTCTCTATGCAATCAGTCAGTTCCTGCTACTCCACATCGGGGCTCCTGTAGCAAAGTCTCATCCAAGAGGTTGGGTACCTCAAGGATCCTGCCCCTCCTCCTTAGGAAAATCACTCTATATCGCCCCACCTCCTACCTGGAGGTACAGCTGCATGTGATCCCTCAACCCACCTGGCTCAAAGTTTCCTCCTATTGGAGGTCTCTGCATGAGTAGATGTCTCTACTCAATCTTGACTTAGCTTCCCCTGTTGTGGCTGCTCCACAACTACCTGAAGTTGCTGCATCAATCGTGGCTCTTCCACAATCATGTGAGACTTCTTTTGGAACTGCACGTTGAGAGGTAATATACTGTCCCTCTCAACCACGAAGTCTCCATCAGTTGCCTTGCTGCTCAAGGCTTTGCATGCATCTTGAACTTCAAGAGCATGCAGGTTCTTGACTCGTGAACCAATTAGCTTCACCTGTCTAGTGATGATGTGTCTAAGGAAAACCTTTCCCTTACTGAAGACTACATCATAGCCTTTGTCTTCCAGCATCACGATCGACACCAAGTTTCTCTTCATCCTGGTACATACTTGACATCGATCAAGGTAAGGCGAGATCCATGCTCCCTTTGAAAAATAACCGTGCCTACACTTGAGACACTATACTTCTCATCATTACCCATCCCTATGAGTATCTGGAGATCTTTCTCCTCCAAAGTACTGAACAAACCTTGTCGCTGGTCATGTGGAAAGAAGCTCCATTGTCAAGAAACCAACCACTTCCCATCATGGATGAAACCATGCATGCGAAGAGTGTGAAATCCAACTGAAACTTTGAAGCAAGTGCCTCACCTTTAGATCCTTCCTCGGATCCCTTCTTGGATTTCCTCCATGGACAATTTGCAGCATAATGGCTCACCTCATGACAACGAAAGCATCACACTTTCGATTTGTTTACCTTCTTCCCATCATTGGAAGAATTGGATTCAGAAAGAGAAATCTTCTCCTTCCCCTTCTTCGCCTTACTTTCTAAGGCACAGTTCTTCTCGTCATGCATGGATGAGGAACTGTCTCTAGTGCTCCATCTGATCTCCTCCTGCATCAAATCCGACCATAGTCGTTCCCAATCTGGCAGTTTCTCCCTTCTGTTCACCGAGTCCTGGTAGCTATGCTAGCTCTTAGGAAGGCAAAGGAGTGCTAGACTCACCATATCCTCATCTGATGTCACGACCCATACACTTGCAAGCTCATCCCTGCATGTGATGAGCTTGGTCAGATACATAGAGATCGTCTCATCCCTTTCACACTTGATCTTTCGAAGTTTGTCCTTCAGTGCTAGCTTCCTCTGATCACTACTATTCTGATATAAATCTTTCAATGGTTTCCACATTGCATGCGGAGTCTCCTTCCCATGGAGGCTCGAGACAATGTGATCTCGCACTCCCTCCAAGAGAATTCTCCTAGCTCTAGCCACACACTTCCTCCATTCCACCTGCTCAGTCTTGTCAGTAGGCTTAGGAATTTCTTGATCAATGAAATCCTTAAGACCATTATCTTCCAAAACTACCTCCATGCGATCCTTCCAAGCTATATAGTTTGAGCTGCCATCAAGGGCATACTCAAGCCTCAAACCATAGAATGGCATCAATGAAATAGATGTGATAACAACTTGAGATCTATATTCCGAATAATAAACTTCGAATTTCTCCTGCTAGTATATTGTTCTTTCTTGATCACCTGTGCTCTGATACCATGTAGAAATTTCACCTATAGAAAAAACTAATATATGCAATGTCCTAAAGCATAATACTTGTTCTACTACTACAAAACATTAAAAGAAAGCATAATCAAATTCATGAGAAACATCAAGTAGAAACATGCATAACTGATCAAGAGAAATAATCACACATAACACAAGATATTTCCAGGGGAAAGAACCAACATAAAACCCCAACCATGTATTATCAATCAAGTGGAAATCCTCTTCAACATACAAAAAGAATCAGCTCAATAGCTATCGTTCTCTCTCTGTAATCAGAAGATCCTGATGATCTTCAATCAGAAGATGAAAATCATGGACTACCTAGGCCTCAATATATAGGACACAAGTCCTCCAATCTCCTATAATAGATCCTTCTCCATGCAAAGAATACTTACTAGAAACATCCAAGCATCTGATAGTACATTGTCCCACATCTGATCTCAACTGGATCTCTGACAGAACTGACATGCAACAGTTATCCATGAGTGAATTCTCAGTTATCTAAAATAATAGTTGTCACATGCATGCAAGCATTAACAAACTATATTTTATTATTTTAACAACTTGTTAAAATAATCTAACTGGACTGGACTAGTTAGAAATAAGTCAGCTGATTCTCTCATTATAGAACTCATACTTATTCCCTCAATCAGTGGAGGAAATTAAGGATAAATTCCTCAATCAGTGGGACAACTCATGTGCATGCTTACAAAGACTTCAAATTTGAATTTCCTTAACTAATTAACTCAACTGAATTAATTAATTAATATTTCCAATTGTTGTTCAAACCAAAATTAATTTTACTTCCTATAGATAGACTAGGGACTCCTATAAATAGGAAGGGACCTAGAAATGCTATTTTTAGAACTTTCTATTTTTAGCAATTTCACCTCTCACCCAATGTGGCCAATTACCTCACTGGCCAAACTGCTATTTTTAGACATGTTATTTTTAGTAGGTCTATTTTTAGCACCTTCCAAATTTAGCATTTCTTGTTGCACACTTTTCAACAGCACAATCATCTACCTCTAGTTGATAGAGATTCTTCACCCAAATCCCTATCCTCTTGGTCTGACCCGTGGCTATGTGTCTTAGGAACACCTTTCCTTTACTAAAGACAACATCATAGCCTTTGTCCTCCAACATCACGACCAATACCAAGTTCTTCTTCAGTCTAGTTACATACATCACATTTTTCAAGGTGAGAGGAGCTCCATGCTCCCTTTGAAAGCAACCGTGCCCACTCTTGAAACACTATACATTCCGTCATCACCCATCTCTATGCACATCTTGAGGTCTTCCTCCTCCAAGGCACCAAATAAAATTTTACCATTGGTCATGTGGAATGAGGCTCCACTGTCAAGATACCAAACACAACCCATCATCGATGACACCATGCATGCAATGAGGGTAAAGTACATTCCAAACTGAGAGGCTAATGCCTCACCTTCCGATCCTTCAGAGGATCCCTTCTTGGACTTCTTTGATGGGCAATTAGTTGCATAATTTCCCATCTCAATTGAAGTATGATATGAATTCGATTTGCTCCTGCAACCCCGAACTTCAAACTTCGAATTCTATTCTCAATATACTGTTCACAGCTCCAATAAACTAGGCTCTAATACCATGTAGAAATTCTGCAAATTCTCTACAAATCTCGCTCTTCTAAGACCATGTAGAAAATATGACTGTAGATTAACCCGATAATGCAATATAACCAAAGAAAAATAATATAACCTACTTCTACTATCAATTTGTGGAAGCTTAAAGATAGAGCTGAACAATATAACCAAAAGAAGAAGAATCAATGCACAATACACATGAAAATACTTAGGGGAAAGCCTCAGCTAAAAAACCCACTATCTGTATTATCATACAAGGTGGAAATACATAGGAATTATACAAAGCCTTAGCTCTCACAGCTAGCCAACTCTGAATATAACCCTCACACATGCTCACAACAATCCTGGCTTCTCTAAGCCTTCCTCTCTGCCCTCCAAGCTCCTATTTCCTTGCATTGTTCCTAGTGGATGATTCTCACCTCACCAAGTGGAACACTGCTCTCACACACTGTCATAACTACGCAATCCTCAAGGAATTGTTTCCTTCTGCATGCATGAGTTTTCTTTATAGGAAAACACATGTAACTGATAGTACATTGTCCTTGACTTTAATCTCAACTTGGTCTTTCTCAGAATAGACATGCATGAGTTATTGATGAGGGAATCTTTAGTTAACTGGAGTACACTAGTTGAGTGCATGCATGCATCAACTGATTGATAATTCACCATTAGTTCCTCAAACAGTTTGGAACTAATTTAACTGGACTTAACTCAGTAAACTGAGTTAACTAATTACAACTCAAATATAACTCAATCTTATCTCCTTAATTTAAGGCTTGTCTCCTTAATTTAAGGGATAGCTCTTGCATGACTTCAGAAAGACTTCTAACTTGAATTTCTCAAACTAATTAAGTCAAAATATATTAATTAATTAATTCCAAGTAGCTGTTAAGACTAAATTTGATTTTAATTCACAATTTAATTAAAGGACAAATTAAATTGGAATATTCTTGTTTCCACATTTCAACATTAAGTTTACCCTAACTAATCTAATGATTCCCCTCTTGATCTTAGCTTAGGTAGAGTCTCTATCTTTGTTGAAGTCCATATAACAAAGTTACCATCCATCTTAATCCATGGGTAATCAGTTACTATATTCTTTTTTGTTCTAGGACACTTTTTCTTATACACGGTTCATCAATCATCTCACATTCCACCCTCAAGCTAGAATATAGGTACACTTGCCACTCTCGTACCTATTCAAGTGGTCCATTCCACAATTTGATGATACATAACTCTATGCACCACTACACTACAACATTTATGCTTGACTAACAAGTCTTACAAGAAATTAACCTTGAGTTATTATAAAGTACACCTACCATCCTTGTCTATTCAAGTAGTTCATTTCATAACTTGATCTTTCATGCTCTTTGTATGCATGAGAGGGATAACATCATGTGCTCCTACACTACAAAATGTATTGATCAAGATTAGTTCATTATATTATTTTTCATCCATCTTGATGTTTTCAGAGTGGAAAAAGTGGAGGAATCCTATCATAAGACCGCTTTTACCGGTAGGATCCAATTTGGAAAAACATGGGTTTGCAACCTTCCCAGAGCGTTTTGAGGCATCAAACAATGTTTTTTTTTTTTGGGTGGTTGGGGTGTGGGGGGTAAAACTTTGTCTCTTTAGTGTGCCATATTTCATTCTATTATACACATGGAGACCTTTCAAATGATGTAAGAAGCACGCCAATCATATTTTGTATGTGAAAATTATGCCACTCAAAAGTTGACCTTCCAATTTTCACCACCATAACTCGAGAAAATTCCACGTCAGCCCTCATTATTCATGGAAAAGGGGCTAGCCATGTGATTATGATGTAAAATACTCTAAAATAGTTCATATTGTAACTCTAGTTAAGATTTGAGGTATTCAAACCTAACCACTAGTAGGCTATTGGGTTGTGTTATAACTAGGCCACTAAGAGGCAAAGGGATTCCATTCTTTCGTATGCATTTCTTCCATAATTGAGCAAAAATAGTCAAGAAGGATAGAAGGTAGAGCATATAGAGATGATCTATGCATTGTAGTAGCTCATGGGCCACAGGCCATACTTCTTTGTATTCACAACCATATTTCCATACAGAGAAAGAGAGCAGAGCAACCTCACCTTCAAGTTGGGTTTTTCTCCCAAAAGGGTTTCTTAGATAAAATATTGTGTCTAATGTGTGTGTGAGCTTTTATTTTTCCATTCTCTGTTTTCTGCATAATTTTTATTTCCATGCATGCACTATTAATAGTAGATCTACGAATATAGAAATCTAATAAAATTGTAATAATGTAGAATTTTAGATTTTTAATATAATATTATCATATTTGTTGCGACGAACTATCTAATGGAATATCCACGGGAGTTTACAGATCGTGGATGCTTGAATAATAGGTCTTACAACAACCTTATGGAATACATCTAGCCTATAGATAGGATTTACAACTTGGATCAAGCACTCTAGGGCGTTCATGCACTACTAAGGCTTTCCATATTTCTCATCCACATTCTCTCATCCAAGTATCTATGTGACATTTCTCTCACTATATCTCTAGCCCATGTCAAACCATAATTTGGATGTACTCTTGAATCACCACTTAGGAACCATCTAATGTTCTCGTCATGCTAGTTCGTTCACCAAGTCTCACCACTATCACTCCATCTACATTCTCTCAACCATGTAGCTATGTGACCTTTCTCTTGCTAATTGTCTAGCCCATGTGATAGTTTGCACATACTTCTTAATCTCTACTAAACAATAATCTACTACACTTGCAATGCCCATCTAATCAAATCAATTGAGATGAGTGACTCACTCCCTGGACCAATTCAAATCATGTGCTTCAATAATTGTCATAGACATAACATATGTGTGCTCTTTAAGCCTTACTTCACCACTCATTCCCTACTCTCCTAGGCTCGATCTTCTAGGCACCCAATGGGACTCTCAGCATGCCCTACACTCTATTGGAAGCTCCTCATTAGCCTTGACAATGTTTTATGTACCAATAGATGCAAGTTATTGTCACTTTCAACTTAACACCTCGCCATATATTAAATAGCTACCTTGGAGATATTTTTCCATGCACTTATGTGGCCTCTTTATTGTATTTTGAGGATCCTTCATGCAACCTAAATCTACTATACCTATATCTCTTAGCCCACGCACAACCACACAATCTCTTTTGCATAAAGTGTTCTTCCCTTAGCTCTATTACTATTATTATAGAAAAAAGATAAATATAAACATAGTAACAATGCATAAAAAAAGACACTATAAAATATATTCAAACCAACTCTTAATAATAGATATATTCTTATTTAATCAAAAAAAATTACAATAAGATCATCACGCATTTAAATAGATAACACTATATAAAAATACCCTACACAAAACCATAAATTACTAAAATCTTGATCTTGTAACCCATCAGCCATAAACTCATTAATAACCCTATCATTAATTCTATGACCTAGTGAAGTTTATCCTTATTACCCTAACACATATATAAACCTAAAACTTCGAAATTTATCCTTATTACCCTAACATATATATAAACCTCGAACTTCGAAATTTTATTCTTAATGGATAAGCAATGACATATTTGCAAACTTAGAAATGAAAATTAAGTCCATCCGAAATTTAATATAACCATAATGCTTAGATTATGCAATGAATTATTCATACCTCCTGACTTATGCACAACCAAAGAGACCTATTTCAAGTGTGGATACATTCGCTACAACATATCATGTTTTTCTTTATGAAATTACATATGTTGATTAGAAAATGTCAATAATAAATAGCCCATGCCAAGGTCAACAATGGAAATTTTAAGTTAACACTATGAAATAATCCAAATTATTTTTCACATTGTATTTACATTTTTATATTATTATTATAATTTTGAATGATTCTAATTATTATAAGAAGATGATTTACATTTTTTTTATAAGAAGAGATGATTTACAATTGTTTTTTTAAATTAAACAAATTTATTAGTGAAAAAGATATATTGTCTAGTTTTTTTATGTCTTTTGTGTATATTGGGAAACTAGACCATTGACAAAATGGGATGGATCTTCTCCAAAATTGTAATGAATAACATACATTTTTAAAAATGAAGCATATAGTATCAAAATTAAACAAAACCAAGTCTTTTTAGCCTAAATGCCTATAGTAGAAACTAACCAAAGACTAACGTCTAGACACCAGAAAATATCAATAAAAACTAGAGTGATAACATTCATAGGTAAATACCAACTAAGAAACCAACTATATAAAATAATTGCTATTATTTAGAGAATTAAGTGGAGGTGGATAACTTAATATCCATTGGATCCATAGTATTGTTAGGATAAGTTTGTCCTTTTCCATGCAAAATGATTATCTCTCTCCTCACTAAGTACTTGCCCATTTCTCTGAAGTGTAGGTTCAGCTCAACCATCATCAATAAAACCTCATATTTTGAGTCATTCCTCTCTATGATGGATTTACCCAAGGGAAAATTAAGCTATCAATAGAGGTTGAATGTGTGTAGATATTGATTTTGTCAACCTCTCATGTGACTAGTGACAAGCACCCATTGAGACATAGTCACAATCACATTAGAAGCATGATGCCAATCATGGCCTATGATGATCTTCTCCTCTGCTTCTCTTATCTCTCGTTGAATTTGGTGTGGTGTGTACATGTAGTAGAGCCTTGTGGAGGATTGTTCTTGCTCCCCCATGCAAGCCCCTTCCACTTACACCATTGCAAGACCTAGCTTGTTTCCTTGGCATCATGTCTAACATTGAATTCACTTATGATTGTAGCTATCCCCCAGAATAACCAACCAATCCAAAAATAGGAGAGAACAAGCCTAGAGACATGTTGACCAAGTACTACAGACAACCAAGACCGATATGCAGACTTCGACTAGCCACTTTACAACTCCCTAGTATGGAATAAAGAATAACTTGCCTTCAGATTTGAGCCCTTCAATTATAGTCTATGAGGATGTAAACCAAAAATGAAGCTAATAGAGGTTGTAATTTAGTTGTGATTATAGCCACCCAACAAAGTAAATGACCACCTGAAATGCAAGAGATACCCAAGGCCACACTGACCAAGCATTGAAGAACACCAATATTTATATGTAGGAATTGATTGAATACTATAAAAAGCCAATGGCTTTAGCCACTTTTGATCTCGCCCAACATGTATAGGAAAATAAGTCACCTTCTAGCTCAAGCCCTTTAGTTATAGGATGAGAAGACGTAAACAAGAAATGAAACCAATATAGAGTGTAAGGACCTAGGTGAGAAGGACCTGGCCCTTCACCCAAAAAAACACCAAGCAAAGAGTGACTACACCAAGCCACTCACTAACTACCAAAGAAGCACGTTTCCCAAGGTACAACGAAGAAAAGTGGGAGGAGAAAATAACTTGTCAAAGTTGGATACAAGCTAACATAACCAAATTGAATTGTACCAAGCACCATCATTATCTAGCATGGAGGGATATCGAGATGTTTCTTGAATCCAAAATCCAATCCAACAAAACTCATAGGACATGCAAGAAAAGATCAACCTATACAGTAATTCATTATATAATATATGTGCAGTACATCAAGTTGGCCCCACGTCGCAACTTATAACAGAAAGTGGCAACCATGTCTCCTTTAGTTAATACTTAAAATGATGATAAATATATTGCCATCACCTCCTTTTACACCCATGCTTATATAAAATGAGATGTTTTACAATTCAATATATAAAAGATGTAGTAAAAAAAAATTAAATTAATATATATTTATCTTAATTAATTGTTAACGTATAAAAATTTAAGAAAAATTAAACCTTTAAAATTCAAATCATTAAAAACACATCTCTAAAGAATTCAATCCTTCTCGGCAAATCTCAACAAATCTAAAATTAATATAAACATTTTAAACCTAAATTAAAAAGATCATATATTCAAATGGAAATGGAATCACAACCACAACTACTCCCACTAGGGGAGAGGTAAACATGGGCCCACATCGACATAGTTTTCGATTCTTTTAATTCCCGGTCAATTTTAATTACATAATGGTATGTTTGCGTGCGGATTTCAAATAGAATAAAGCAAATGGAAGTTTCATTTTAATGAAATATAAGAAGTTCATTATATTTAAATTGTATTTTTTAAGTAAATTAGGTAATTAATCGGCCATAGTTATTTTTAATTAAAAGTCGTTAAATATATTTAAATCTATAAATAGGGAACCACCTACGCTTCAAATAAGCCATAACGGGTGACATGTGGTTGACGACGACCCTAGGAATTAGAAAGACGTGGCAACATTATATAGGCCTAAATGGCGCAGAAAAACCGTAACCTGATGTATGTGGGATAAATGTTTGAAGTTTGGACGCATCTGAGTTGACGTACATTACCAAGTCAGGTCACGTGACTGAGTAGGGCCTTCGGGAATGCGTCTCAGCGGCTGTCATTCCTTTCCGGGAAGCTTCCGTGCCTTCTCCCTGCACCTTCTGGGAATATCACTTCAATTTCTTCCTCCCATCTTTCGCTTGCCATCGCTGTTTATATACCAACACCTTCATCCCTTTCACTTAAAACATGCGCATCTCTTTTCTTCATCGAAGGTATTGAAATTTGCCATGGCCGAGAAAACAGGGTTGCATGCCCAAATGCCAAAGGGAATGACGGAGCAACCAACTGCGGGGTTTCAGTTTGAGGACTATCTGCCCATGATGGCGGAGAAATTGGGGGAGGAGGGGTTCATGGAGGAGCTCTGCAATGGCTTCCGTCTTCTGGCAGATCCAGAGAAAGGTCTCATTACCTTCAATAGTCTCAAGAGGAACGCCGCGCTCCTGGGAATGGGAATGGATTATATAAAGGACGAGGAGCTTCAGGCGATGATCGAAGAAGGTGACTTGGACGGCGACGGAGCCCTCGACGAAAGGGAATTCTGTATTGTAATGGTCAGGTTGAGCCCCTCGTTCCTGGTGGAGGAGGCCCGCAAGGCGGCCATGGATGATGCCACCCATGAGTTGCAGAAGCCTGTACAAGAGAAAACCAACGGTTTGGAAAAATGATGGCTTAGCTCTCATGCACAAATAGATTATGTATATATACCATGAGACTTACCTTTATGGAAATAAAAAGCTACGGACTCTTGTTATTTTGAAATACGTTAATTCTTATATATGCTTAAAATGAAGAGTTGTAGTTATTGGGCCTCGCAGATGGTTGATATGAACCAGACGATTGAGCTTTTATTGCAGGTGGTCTTAGATTCCAATCTTATTTTTGGTATTTGTATTTTTTAATGATCTAATTGGTTATAATTGCATAGGATGTTAACAAATAAAATAATTAATATTTTTCTATTTTTATGTGAAACCCAAAATCATATGATCTAAGTGGGTATTGGTGGTTTTCTGCTTATTACACTTGGACCCCGTTATTGTTTTGTTAGTTTTTTTTAATTGTAGCATAAATTGTTATTTTTCGCAGTTTTTCAGGTCTTGAACTTCTGGAGTAGTTTTTAGGCCCTAAACGACATTTTTTTTGGCAATATTTTTTAGGCGGTTTCAATGAAATCACATTTTCGATTGTAGTCCTCGAAGAGATCTTTCCAACAAGGTATTATGCGCTTTAAACGGAGATAATATGACCAAGTTACGATCTTGGGAAGTTGGCTGCCCAACTAACCCTAACGGGGCTCATAAACTCTTGGTGTTACATCTCTTTGGGTTAGGGTTTTGGTTGTTTAAGGTTTTTTCTTATTGTTCAATAATAAAAATGCACTTCGTCCTCATTGTAACGGAGTTCAAAGGCATGTAGCCGCCACATCTCTTCTCAGAGATAAGCTACCATTGCTTGAGCTAGTCTCATTTCCATTTTGTTTGTAAGCATATTTTATTATTTGATGTTAATGAAAGGAAGTGTTATTTACGCTCAATCTCTGTATTTATGGTTATATCTGTAATTTGTTGTGTTGTTGTTTAAATTCTGATCATCATAATTCATGATAAACTTTAATAAAATATAATTATTCGCCGATTAATATTAATATTAGGTTATTATGTAATTGATATGAAAGGATCTTAGTTTTAGTGGTTTGGTAAATAATTTGTTTTTTGAATTATGTGGATTTAAGTTTTTCAAGATATATTATCATTGCCCTTTCGTGAGTTTGGTGAATAATTTGTTTCCTAAATTATGTGGGTTCAATTTTTTTAAGATATGTTATCATTAACCCTTCGACAGTTGTATCTTGTGTAAGAGTAAAATGTGATAGAAATCATTGATTTTCAAGAAATTCTCATTCCAATTAAAACAAATAACCTTTTGATATTGTATTTCATATCCCGATATCTTCTAAAATTGTTTTTTAATAGATTTATATATGCTTTTGTATTTTTAATATATTTATATATTATTTTCATAACGAAGTAAACACGTCAATTTTATGAATTAACACTTAGAAAAAACATTAATTTAAGTTTATGATTTTATTTTTTATCATTGACATATTTTTAGTTATTTTTTATTTAAATAATAAATTTTATTTTTGAGTTTATCTTTTTTATATAAATTCTGTGTAAGTGATATTGTATTTTCTATATTAATATTTTTTGAAGATTGTATTTGTGTTTTATTTTTTTAATACTAAAACAAGAGTTATGTAGTGGTAATGTCATTGTGTTTTTGTATAAATGTATTTTTTTGCATTTAGTTTTAGTTTGTGACATATAAAATTCAATGAGTAGTGACATACTAAAACTAAAGAATCTTGAAATTGAGTCATGTATTATCCATTTTTTATGGTTATATTGTGTGTTTAACAAAACTCGATTAGCAATGAACAAAAAAACGTTATGATAAATTTGTATGCATTTTGTATGCATTGTTGATGATGATGATGATGATGGTTAACGTCCACTGAGACCAAATTGGTCTATCGGACCTACAATTTTCTTAATTTTTACTTGTCTGGCTCCTTGTCTTTCTTGGCGAGATTGGTGTTGTAGTTTTCTTTCTTTTCTCTACGGTCTCCCAACTTCCTTTGTCTTGCATCTCCTTTATCTCTTCTGGTTCTTGGGACATTGGTGTCTTAGCTTCACGATCTATAGTCGGAGAAGTTTGGTTTAGGAGATCTGCTTTGCTGTTAAATGAAGATATATTTTCTGCTGTATCCAAATCCTCATAACTGTTGATTTGTTGGGGCGGGCTTTCTCCTTGCTTGCTTTGAGAGTTGTTTCCTTCTTCCTTGATTTCTTGTGACTCAGAGTTTTCTCTAGAATATTCTTCTTTGATGACAGTGTAGTGTTCTTTTGTGCTCCTTCCCACCATGTAGATCTGTGGTGGTTTTTTCTAGCAAAATTTTTCTCAGAGGCTTTTGGGCAATTTTTTGCTAGATGCCCCGTCTCAAAGCACGATCGACATCTGAAGAGGACACTTTCATAATCAAGCTTCTGGTTCCACACATAGTCTTTACTTGTTAGGTTTATTTCAGCTGGGAATCCGGCGCTGAAATCCATTTCCACACAGATGAGTGCATAGGTGGTTCTGGTATATTCCTCTGTTTCTGGGCACCTGCAGTAAAATTTCCCAATTGCATTTCCGATGGCTTTTAGCGAGGAGAGATTCCAGAGATGCAAGGGTAGGCTTGGCAATCTCACCCAAACTGGTGCTGAGGTTATCACTGCTGTAGAGGGATCGAATGATGGGTTCCATGGCTTCATAAATAGACCTGATTTTTCCCAAAACCAAGGGCCGGAATCTAGAATACATTGTCTGCTTTCAGGATTTTCAAAATCTACTATAAAGAAACCTCTAGCACAGGGGTAGATATTAATTTCATCAGAAATGATAGGCTTCCATACCTCCGAGATCCAATTGTGGAGTGCTATCAGCTGCGGCCAAAAACCATTGAACCGGCAGATTAGGGCACTTTCAGAGAACTTCAAAGCTTCATTGAGTGAGTCCTGGACCACTTGGATAGTGGGAGCTGGGGCTTCACTCACGATATGAGCAGGAGATTGCCCTCCAGAGGCAGATGAGCCACCAGTTATTTTTGCGAAGCTCGGAGCCATATTTTACGCAGATATGCACCAGATCGAAAGCCAGAGATCTGCGAGATCTGCAAAACCAGAGAGCCCTGTGAGATCTGCGAGACCAAAAGAGACCTGCGAGATCTGCGAGACCAGAAGAGACCTTGTCGATCTGAGGTCACAAGCTCCTTCCTGATCTATCCTGCAGAAGATGGATTAAAAGACGTAGGGTAATCTCTTCACACATATTCACTATTGGTGCACATTAACTTTGCAGGCATCTATGGGTTGCATAGATGAGCTAAATTCGAAGTGGCATTATCAAGTCTAAATTTTTGACATAGACTTGAAATTTTGACGATCTCCATTTATCAAAATGTGTTCAATAGAAACAAAGCCATTGTTAATTTCCTTTATGAGTTGAGTAGCAGGAAAGCCAAGAAATTGTTATAAATTCATTTTTTAGAGCAACAATATGTTAATCTTGTTGGACAAAGACCTTGATTCCAGTGTAATTTCACGGAGAAATTTTATTTGATAAAAAATCCCGCTTATTAAAGTTTCATTATCATCCCAATTTTACCCAAAACATTGCCTAAAGGTGAACCTAAAACCTGAATTTCAATTAGAATTCCAAATCAATGAAAACTCATATTGTTGCTTCACCTAATACATGTTGTTCAAGTAATAGTTACGACAATATATATTGATATGCATTATCCTTAATGTTGCAACGAAATATATAGAGGATTAAATGTATTATATTCTGAAAGGATTAACACAATAGTGACATGAGTGCCTAAGATTCCCACTCCTAAGATTACAAAACTTTCTTAAATTAACAATTTCTAGAGCTTTCACATAGGATGCCTTCAGTATTTGTCCACCATACCCTTAGGCTGCCATCTAAGATCCCACTGTATAATGTAAATTGTTGGAAATCACTCTCAAACCCTTCTTCTTCATAATCATCATCTAAACTAGTACTATAATTGTTATTGTCTTGATATGAAGAAAACGACAAGAAATTTGAGGAAATTGGTGAGAATGAGGAAGAATATGTCATCTGTGCAGGAGTAACAATTGTCGTGCATTTCATTAGGATGACGTGACCTTCCAAAACTGTTATACACACGATATTGGAAACAAGACTCAAACGTATATTAATGAATGTCTCAATGAATGATGTATAATGTGTACATATAAATACATACAAGAAATCGTTGAATCAGTTTCTGGGTCTTCTTGGACTCTAATAACAACTCACAATAACACAAACCTAATACCAAGAATTAGTTGTCTAATATTCCTCCCTTAATTCGAAGGGATGTATCAAATTCCAAGAATGAGAGCTCAAAATGCAAAAATGCATCTCAACCAAGAGTTGAATGTCTCTTAGAAATGGATTTTAAGGATGACCACAAACCAATGTGGCAGAGCTCAATGTCTTAAACAACACCAACTCTGGAACCTTCATAGCAGTTCTCAAAACAAAAAAAATGTGGTTTTAAGATGACCACTAACTCTGGAACTATCAATGTAGTTCCTTGAACAATTCTGAATTTGGAAGTGCTCGTTAATAAATAATTCATCAAACAAAAATTGAAGTCTCTTTGGCTACAACTTTGGCTCCAATTGATACAGGTCGTGGCTCAAGCTCACTTGTGGATCTTTGACTCAGGCTCGCTTGACATCTCGAGCATGTAGTAGACCATCAACAATTCCCCCCTTGTCGGATATAAGGTGACAAGTATTCTTTGTCACTGCAAGATTGGTCAACACTCTCAAACATATCCTGAGATATGACCTGTAAATCTTCTTCATTGTTTTCGACTAATCCCAACAAGAAATCCATCTGAAATTTAGTTTCTTTCTTGCAGTAGTCTTATTTCAATAATGTAAACTTTCAAACGGGAATTGTAAACTCAAAACGAGAAATTTAACCAAAAGACCCCCCAAAAACATGAAAAACAACCAAAAAATGAAAAGTGTGTATTTTGGAACAATGTTTTTTTTAAGAGTAGTTTTTCAACATTTTTTTAAAATGGTAGTAAAAACCAATTTTTTTGTGCAACAAAAATGAAAAAAACACACTGAAAACAAAAAGTGATAATGTTAGAATAACGTTTGTAATTTTTTTTTTTTCTTTGGGGTACAATTTTAACATATTTTAGCAATGGTGTTAAAGATAAAATAACAGGACTCGAAAAAGCTTAAAATTCCAACAATTTTCATCTATGTTGTTAAAGATAAAATATCATGACTCTAAAAAACCCTAAAATTATAATTTTTTTCAACCCTAACATTAAAGATAAACCATCATAATTCAAAATAACCTTAAAATTTTGACAATATTTTAACCATGGAATTAAAAGACCTTAAATTTTCAAGAAATTTCAACCATGACATTATGAACAAATTATATGACTAAAAAAAACCTAAAAAATGAATACTTGAATGAAAGAGTCATTATTCCAAGAGAATTTTTTTATATTAAAGGCTAAAAGAATAACTCTTTTCAAAACTTAGTCTAAGACAAGTTATCCCTCCTGCGCTCTAGCTCGTGCCCCAGGGGCCTTGGGATCCTTGGGCCGCTGGGTTGTGAGCTTAGGCAGGGGCGCCTCAACTGCCCTGGCATAAGCCCACGGCCGAGGGGCCCTATTTGCTTAGGGCTGATTCCTAGAGGCCCTAGCACCCAAGGTCGAGTCTGAGCCTGGGGCCTTGGGCGCCCTAGGCTCCTGGGCCACTAGATTGGGTGGGGACACGTAAGGCGCCTCTGCCCATGTCCGTGACCCTAGGTACCGAGGGTTGATTCCAGGAATCCACCTTGGGTATCACCGGCCCTAGGTCGCAGGCATGGGTGCGAGCGTAGGTGGACGAGGTGCCCTTGCGCAGGCTTGAATCCCACGGGCCTTGGGCACTCAGGGGTGATCCCAACAAGGCTTGTGGCCCAAGCGGGTCCTGGGTGCCTAGGGATGATTCCCGAAATCAACCCTGGGCCTGTGGGCCACGGGCCTGGGTAGGGGCAACTGAGGTGCCCCAGACTAGGCCTACGGCCTAGGGGCATTGACACCAAGGGCCCCTAGGTCATGAACCTCAGTGGGGGCAGGAGAGACAACCCCGGTCAGACCCGCAGCCAAGGGCCCTCAGACTATGAGCAAGAGAATTGACCTTGGCCACCCAAGGCCCCTAGGTTGTGGGCCTGGGCGGTGGTGGGTGAGGCACCCTAGCCCAGGCCTGTGGCCCAAGGTCCCTAGGCGCCCACACCCAGGGTTGCCCGAGGCCAATTCTGGGAATCGCCCAGGGTCAATTCCAGGAATCACCTAGGGTCAATTCCAGGAAACACACCTGGGCAACTAAGACCAAGTTCAATTCTAGGAAGCACAAAGGGTTGACTACAGGAATTGCCCAGGGTCGATTATGGGTATTGCCCAAGGTATCGACCCCAGGAATCACCTAGGGTTCATTTTGATAATCTCCCAGGGTTGATTCTAGTAACCGTCTAGGGTTGATTCTGCATTAGGGGAATTTTGAAGTCTAAAATGGGCCTCCTAAAGAAATTATAAAATAATAGTGGAAACAATAAAATAATATTAGATTACATCATCAAATTTTAGAGGAAAAAAAAATATATATATATATATATATATATATATCTATATATATCTATATATATATATATATATATATTATATATATATATATATATATATATATATATATATATATATATATATAATTTTCAACTCGAATATTCAACTTATCTCGCTATGGGTTTACTCAACTTTCAAGTGGAAACACTTGTTGGATGCAAAACATGATTCATCATCCAAGGAGTGCCCATGTTGCATACTTTCAATGGCCCCTGCTACACAAAAAATGAGAAATACATGAAAAAACGTGATTGCAATCACAGTTTTCATGTATTTATCATTTTTCGTGTAGTAGGGTCCATCGAAAGTATGCAAAATGGGTAATCCTTGGATGAGGAATTAAATTTGGCATCCAACGAGTACTCCTGCTCGAAATTTGAGTAAAACCTTAGGGAGATAAGATGAAAATATGAGTTGAAAAAATAGTTTTATTATTTTATTATTTCTAATATTTTTACTTTTTTACTCCAAAAATGGTGAATCATCCCCCATGGTTGATATCATCATCTTGAATCCTATTGGTTCTTATAAATTTTATTTTGGTTGTACATTTTTCTTAGGAGGCCCATTTTAGACCTCAAAACTCCCCTAATGGGTAATCACCCAAGGTCAATTCTAGGAATCGCCCAAGGTCTATTATGGGTATCGTATAGGTTTGATTCTAGAAATATCCTAGGGTCAATTCTAGGAATCGCTCAGGGTCGATTATGAGAATCACCCCAGGCACCTAGGGTATTACTAAGGGTCGATTCAGGGAAACGACCAATGTCGATTTTGGGTATTGCCAAGGGTATCGTTTCTAGGAATTACCTAGGGTCGATTCTGGGAATTGCCCATGGTCGACTCCAGGAATCGTCCAAGGTCGACTCCAGGAATCGCCCAAGGTCGATTCTTGGTATCACCAAGGGTCAATTCCAGGAATTTCCCTTGGGCGGAAATAGCTAGGGTTAATTCCAGGAATTACCTAGGGTCGATTACGGAGAGCATCGAACATATTGTCCAGGGTCGATTTTGGGCCCAGGACAAGGGTCGATTCCAGGAACCGCCCCTTGGCACCTAGGGCGAGAGACAATTCCCAAAATCGATCCTGGTCGATTCTGAGAATTACCCCAAGGCACTTAGGGATAGGGTCCATTCCAAGGATTGCCAAGGGTCATTTAGGGAATTGCCTAGGGTTGATTCCGAGAATCACCCAAGGCCCATTTTGGGTATTATCTAGGGTTGATTCTAGGAATCACCCAAGGCCCATTTTAGGTATCATCCAGGGTCAATTCTGGGAATCACTATTGGGCACCCAGGACTAGGGTCGATTCTTGGAATTGCCCAGGGTTGATTCCCGAAAGCACATAGGTTCGATTTTGAGCTTAGGGCTAGGGTTGATTCCGGGAATCGCCCCTAGGTGCCGAGGGCTAGGTTTGATTTTTGCAATCGTCCCTGGGCACCCAGGGCTAGGGTCAATTATGGGATTCACCGTGGTTTGATTTCAAGAATCGTCCTAGGGCGCCTAGGGCTAGGGTCCATTCTTGTTAAGTGGATAAATCGTTCTTGCAGACAAGACCGATCTCCCTAGTATCAACTGACACCTAGCAACAAGCAAGACAAGCAAATCTACTTTTCTCTAAACATATTTCAATTCATTAATAAAAACTAAGAGGTGTTTTAGACCCTACCTTAAGTCCAATGCTAGTTTGTGGCAGCCTTGCTCCAATAGCTTCAAAGAGTATCCTTTTAATAACCTACAAACACAAACAAGCACACATCAAAGAACACCTGCATAACTAATATAATAAATCATGTTCATCATAGTGATCAAGGAGTCTATGAAATAAACCATTAAAAGTAGCTTATTGAGAAAAATAAACTTGATTGTATTAACTTTGAGAAAGAAGAACTTTACAACCTTGGTGCCTTGATACTATACAAGCTCTTCCCAGGGTGCAGGCAGGAATCTCCTCTACTTTAACAAGCCTCACTCTCTCCCAAATGAGATTAAAAGGTATGTGATCTTCCCTCTCAAAATCTCAATTAGGAAGACTAAGTTCTAGCAGCATATACCCTCAAAAATATTCAGCTTTCAACCTCCCAGTAACCAGCCCAATGCTTCATTTTAAAGTGCAAAGGAAGGAGGTTACAGGTCCACCATTGAAGGGATAGAGTCCTTCTTCAAGGGGATAAGCTCCTCACATCAAGGGGTTAGCTCCTTAAGGAATGGGATGCATGAACCCTCTAGGAGCGAACTTGCCAGCATAAGATTCCCTCTAGAAGCTTCCAAAATTGACTCAAAGTGAGTTTTTAAGAATAAATTTGCACCTTTTTAACTTTTACAGGGGTTCTCACCCATAAATACAGATACAGAGTGGTCAGGTACGTAGGGGACATGACCAATAAGTGCGGCACCACAAGTAATGCTAAGAGAAAGTCCGAAACCAGAGTTTTAGAGATTTTTAAGGACTTTCTCTCATTTTCAAAGCTTGATATGCAGAGTTGACGTTTAAGACTTTCAAAGGAGGTATGTATGAGTGGTGATAGACTCATATTGATTACAGAAAGTCATGGTGACAATTTTTCGTGTAACAGATTGCCCCCTAAAGTGTGAAGTCTGTAATAGATGAGGATGGTTTTTGTCATCTAAGAAGAGTGAAGTACTTTATCATTTCAAGGATCTTCCTCTGGATACCCCGATCGGAACCTGTAAAAAAATTCAATGCAAAATATATATATATGATCATATCATCGCTGAGGTAGGCATTCCCATACTCAGATCAAAACTGACTAGAAACTATCTAAACTACTCTGATACAGGAATGATTTTGTAATACATCACAAGTATAGACATATGTAGACATAGTATGGGCACAAGCATCTGTTTATGAATAGTACACTGTATAATGAATAACAAAATTCCTCGCAGCCTGGATCAATGTTGCATGAAGCGGGAGCGAAGCGGAAGCGCGAAGCGGAAGCGCGGAGCGCGGAAGCGTCATTTTCCAAAAATCTAGGA